>QTSX02007497.1:0-31541 GCA_014839935.2 Entomophthora muscae | reverse complement strand
TGAACAATGACTGAGATCATTCTTGGCAGATGGGTAGGGTAGCTAGATTCATGGCTTGGAGCTGGAATTGTAAAATAAACATGTGTATTGGAACTTCCAATTGAGTTCTAATTACCTGAATGACTTTAGTTATGTCAGGTTAATCATTTTTTGTTGGGAGCCTTTTTTTAAAACCAACCCTCTAACATGCTAAACTGGCTGATGTGACTAACTTATCTGCTTTTTAAGAATGTTTATGAGTTAATCATCTACATTTTTTTAGGCAGCAAGTTAGTTTGGTTTAGGAATATATTAGACGGGAAAGTTTGGTGTATACACAAGCGTCAATGCTGTTTCAATAACTCTTTGAGTTAATGTATTTTTGCAACATCTTTGATTACTCTCTCTCAGAAAATTAACATCCCAATCAGCTCACTGCATGAGTCACCAAATGGCTCACCAACTAATCAATAAGTCAGTGGCACTACTATCATTTGGCCATCTATTACGGGGATCAAACAATTTAGATTCTAAGCAGAACACAACTTGAATAAGCCTTGTGACTTAAGAGGAACATTACTCAGACAAGCCTCATGACTTCCATGACGTACATGAGCAGTATGTTGCTTTCCATGATACTATATACTATCCTATACTCATATCAAATAAAGTAGCATTCTTTCCTTTATCTTGTTTATTATACTTCCCAGAAGTATATACTTGACAGTGGTAGCACAGGTAAGTTATCCACACCTACGCAACTTTAAGAAAAAAAATTTCATAAGAAAAAGACCCAACAAATGGTCCTTCCTGCAGGCTGGAGAGATTATAAAGAAGAACAAGTTGTCCTTACAGGTTTCACTATCTTCAATGATTTTGTCCTCATCAAACAGTACAATCTTTTCCACGCTCGTAAACTCATGAACCTGCCTTCAACTGCTGCAAGTCTGCAGCCACCCAAGATACCTAACATCATATTTCAACGCCTTCACTTGGCAGGAAATTGGGACATTTGCAGGATTACACCAGGAAAACAGCAACCTCTGAATCAACAGCACCCAAAGCAAATTTACACAAGCAGGCTATCCCCAGAGACTCTGGTCCAGCAAAGTTGCTCTTTGTGTCACAGAAACCAGCTCATGTTTTTTAAGCAAGTGGCTCTAACAACACTCTGATCAAAATGAGAACTGGGAAATGTTCAAAGCCGCATTCCTCAAAAATTTCTCCATGAAAGACTCCAACGTGATGATCATGACAGAACTCAGAACCTTCAAAATGACAGGAACAATTGCTGAATACATTGCAGCATACAAAAGCATACATGGACAGACTCTCAACACTATCAACTTCAACAAGCCCAGGCCATGATTAGACTTCTACAATAGCCTTTTCACACACATTAGATTTCAGTTTGACATGACCCGCTGCAAGAATCTCCAAGATGTATTCTTGGAAGAAAAGCGCACAGCTCAAAAGTCTGACAACCTACATGTAACAAACAAATTCAAAGAGAGTTCTACAGCCAATAAGAACCCTTGCCCTAATAAGCAGAACAACCAAGCTAATAATACCCATCCTTGAAGCGGGAATCACACTGCACAAGCTAACCATGCAAGCATCAAAGACACTAATGAGGAGAGAAAAGCTCAGGGGAGTGCTTAGGCAAGCTGCCCTCCCCCACTTTACAAGACTCTTACAGGGACCAATATGTGGATTCAATTACCATGATCCAAGTCCCCTCCAGTGATATTCTACTGTTTGCTGCCTAAACTGGAAATAAACTTTTTGCATATCATTTCTGTTTTTGCAGGTATCAAGGCACAGCATTGTTCAACACTGGAGCAGACCAATCTCTTATTGACAAGAAATTTGCCAACCTCATGAAACTACTCATGGTCTGAAGCCACATAAAAAGAGTTGTCAGGACAGATAATAGAAGCACACCAGTCACCAAGAAAGTGAAACCTTTTTGTGCCCAAATTGGAGACATACAAACTACACTCAGTGGACCTATTATATCAATCTCCAAATATGATGTTATATTTGGCCTAGATTGGATGAGAAAGACTAAACCTCATATTGACTGGGATAGCGCTATCCTCACCATACACAAGGCAAGATACATCACCATGTCTATTCAACTCATCTTGACACACTTATGAGAGACCACATATTTGTGAAAATCATGAAAAAAAGAGGAAACTGATCCTAGCAAATCAATTAAAACATCTGCACATATGAGGTTATCCACTTTAAAAATACAAAAATCAGACAAGAGAAAGACTAAATCCAAGATCAGCTGGTCAGTGAATTCCCCTCTGTTTTCCAAGCAGCACTACCAGGATTACCACCTGACTGTGGCATACAACATGAAATTGACCTCAAAGGAAGTGTAAATAAGGCACAAACTATCTACTGCCTCACACCACAAGAAGACAATGCCCTAAAAGCTTACCTTGACAAAGCACTTGAAAAAGGACTCATACAGCCATCAAAGTCACATTTTGGTGCTGCTGTCTTCTTTGTAGCAAAGAAAGACAGAGAACTTTAACTAGTCACAGACTACAGGGCACTCAACAAGGTTACAATTAAGAACAGGTATCCCCTGCCCCTGATTGATGACCTTTTTTACACACTGGGGGGTCTCAAGTCTTCACAAAAATTGACTTGACAGCAGGTTATCACCAAATTTGCGTTAAACCAGAAGATATACCTAAAACAGCTTTCAGAACTAAGTATGGTTCTTTTGAATGTGTGGTCCTTAACTTTGGCATGACAAACACCCCAAGCATCTTTGTAACCTTTATGAACAAAGTTATCAAAGAACACATTGGAAAACAAGCAATCATCTACCTGGACAACATAATCATCTACAGCCCAACCTTAAAACAACACTGGAAAGATGTCTGCCTGGTCCTCTGAACCCTCAAAGAAAACCAACTCATCACCAAACCATCAAAGTGTGACTTTTTTTAGTCTGAACTTCCATTACTTGGCCACATTATCAGCAAGGACATAATCAAACCAGACCCAGATAAGATACACACCATAACTGAAATTCCAGCCCCAAGAAATAAAAGTGAACTTCATACCTTTTTAGGCATGATAGCCTATGTTAGAATATTCATCCCTGACTGGGGTGCTCTGACTGCCCCCTGTCCACCATTACAGGCAAAACAACCAAGTTTGTGTGGACACCACTATGAGACTAACACTTTTGTCAATTAAAAGAATGTATGTTCACCACCCCTATCCTTCAATATCAAATTGTGAGAAAATATATGAGCTAGAAACCGATGCATCTGACTATGTCATAGGAGGGGTACTCTGTCTCCAGACAGCAGAAAAAGACTTCCTCCCTGTGGTGTACAAGTTAAGGAAGTATCTGATGGCAAACAAAGGTATCTCATACACGATAAGAAATTGATAGCTATTGTGCACTGCCTCATGAAATGGTGATGTTATCTAGAAGGAGCCCAAATGTTCAAAGTCCTCACCAACCACAAATCATTAATATCTTTCAAGACACAACAACACTTTTCAAGAAGACAAGCCAAATGAATGAGCCTCATACAGAGATATCCAATGCAAATTGAATATAAGTGTAAATTTACGCCTCCTCCTTGGGCCTCTACTTCAATCCTCACCAAATGCTTGGGGATCTCTGCCAACTTACGCCTGGATATTTCCCAAAGATTTACTGAAAAAACCCAAAGAAAAGTACTCACACTATTAATTGCTGAATTAGTTCAAAAATGCCCCCACCTAACCCACCCAAGAGACACCTCTGGTTAAATATCATGTTCAAGAGCAACCAGGAGCAGTAGTAATTGCATTCAAGACAGGTTTCTCAATTAATAGTGTGAGGACCTTTCTTTGGGTTTTTTCAGTAAATCTTTGGGAAATATCCAGGCGTAAGTTGGCAGAGATCCCCAAGCATTTGGTGATGATTAAAGTAGAGGCCCAAGGAGGAGGCATAACTTTACAATAAGCCAGGCAAGAAAATGCTTACCGCAGACACCCTATAAAGGCTATATAGTAAACATGTTCTATGTGCTGATGAGGACTCTGATTGGCCCATGTTAATTATGAGAAATCTCCAAGAAGTGTTCTCACCTGGCACACCAATGAACATCCAAGATAAGGTCCTTAAGAACAAACATCTGTTCAAAAATGTATATGGCATGGTACATCAAATACTTCCAAATGGTGACACCTTATCTTACGTTTTTGCCAACACAGAAAATTGACACAATTCTCTGATATCACAGAGACTTGGGCCACACTTGTAGCAGAAACTTGCACAGATATCTCAAGACACACCACTGGTGGCCCAACATGCTAGATGATATCAAGGAAGTACTGGAACAATGCAAAGTCTGTGAGAAGTATGCCCAAACTAAGACACCACCCAAGTCAGTAATACCTGTATCTATCACACAACCCTTCAAGTTGTGATAACTGAATATTGTGGGACCAATGCCTGGAAAAAACAAAGGCAAAAAGTACATCATAACAGCTATTAACTATGCGATCAGATGGCCTGTGGCACAAACTACAAAAACCACAAAGGCAATGATGCAAGACAATTTATTGGGAAAGAAATCATATCCAAGTTTGGAAAATCTGACCTCCTGATCACAGACAGAGGCACCAAACTTAAGACTATCAGCACCAATATCTACCTTGCCAAAATTGGAATAAGACACATCACAGCCAGCCCGTATCACCCACAAGCCAATGGACAAGTAGAACAACTAAATGGCTCACTAGTGGAAGCCCTCAGTAAGTTATCTGCTAACAATTAAAAAGCCTGGGTCAACATGCTACCAACAGCACTCATGGTATGCAGAACACAAGTCAACCGCAACATGGGCAAAAGCCCATATCAACTTGTCTATGGGCAAAAGCCCACCATTGTTATTACAACCGCAAGACCACAATTACCTCTAACAAAAAGGGTGCCAGATGACAGTGATCCTGATGTATAGTGTGCTAGGAAAGACCAGAAAGACATTGAACAAAAAAGAGTTGAGAGAGAAGCAATCTTACTACACCAGGAAAGATTCCAAGTCAGGGACAAAATCTGGGTTGTCAACCACAATCAGCACAAGTTGAAACCAGGGTTACGTGGGCCAGGCATTGTCATGGAGGTCAAACCCAACAATACCTTACTCATCAAAGGAATTGGCAAACGAACTGAATTAAAACGCATGCACCATGACCAACTCCGCCTATGTAAAGCAAGAACAGCCCAAAACAATTCCAGGTTTCCTGTTTCTAACGCCAAGCTGGATCAATACCAAGCCCACATCCCTGACTCTCTTCAGAAAATTCCTAAGGCTCCGCCTTCCAGTACCCCAGGGGGAGATGTCGCAACATCTTTGATTACTCTCTCTCAGGGAATTAATGCCCCAAGTAGTTCACCAAATGAGTCACTGAATGGCGCACCGACCAATCATTAAATTGGTGGCACTACTATCATTCAGCCATCTATTATGGGGATCAAACAATCCAGATCCTAAGCGGAACACAACTTGAATAAGCCACGTGACTTAAGAGGAACATTACTCAGACAAGCCCCATGACTCCCATGACATACATGGACAGTATGTAGCTTTCCATGATACTATATATTATCATATATTCATATCAAATAAAGCATCATTCTCTTAATTTTCCCCTTTATCTTGTTTATTATACTTCCCAGAAGTATATACTTGACAGTATGGTTAAGAGCAATCCCACTGAGATGGATACTAAGCAATTAGGCTTCCAATGCCAATCTTACAGAATCAAACTAACTTATATCTTGTGGTTTCTCCATACACAACAAAAGTGTAAATGTACCTTTGAGTGGTATAAGTACAAATTAATCAGTACAAATGTTTATAAATAGGGATCAATCTAAAAGGAAGGGTTTAAATTGACCAAAGAGAAACTTGTCGATGGTGTCGGATTCTTGGATCATGCCGGATAGCATCTGACGAGCCTCTAATTGGAACCACAGCTTGAGCCAGCCAGAGCCTCCTCCAGGCAAGGTCTGGAGCCCAGCAAGGCCATTGCGTTTCCTCTCCTGTCTTCCGTAGCTGCGCAAAATAGGGAGGGCCATATTGAATAGGTCAAGGTCGGGATTCAAGCTACGGCCAATGCCTTCAAGGATAAGGATGGAAATAACTACGTTGACAAAATCTCCCTCAAGCTTGACCCTGTGCTCCCGAACCATCTGCATAACGGTTTGGAGGAGCGAAGAGATGTCAATCTTGGAAAGCCGGAATGTTTGGGATTTGATGCTTAGAATTAAATGCTGCATTTTAAGGGCAAAGGCATCGCCATTCTCAACCTGTTCTGGACTCCGGCACCGCTCAACCATGAGCCGCCCTGCCTTGTACCCATCAAACTCGGCTATGGCCTGGAAGAGATCCAGGAAGTTTCGGCGGTTGACAGCATCTAGAGAGGCCACGAGTCCTGCGTCGAGGAAGATCAATCTGGGGTAATAGCCTTCGTTGTATAGATGGCAGATTGCCTCGTCAAACTCGGGAGTGCCCACCTCATACTCCAGCAGGGCTTTGGATAGCTCAGCACTTTCATCAACCAATTCGTCCCCAGAAACAAGCGAAAAGATTCGGCGGAAAAACCCTCCTGCCGTTGGCCGATGAAACTTAACCATTATGTTCCCTGGGTGAAGATCCGCGTGCGTGAAGTTATCGAAGATCAACATGTGCAGGAAGCAATCCAACCCAATAGCCGAAATGGAAACATCGTAAGGAGATCGCTCTTTGGCCTGTAAAAAATATTTCATGGGAACCCCGAATTCATATTTCTCAACCAAAACATGGGAGCTGACCCAGTCCACGAGTGGCCTAGGAAACTTGGCAGTGAATATTGCATCAAAGTTTTCCCGAAGTTGAAGGAGATTCTGAGCCTCGATCCTTAAGTCAAGTTGTGCTCGCATCATAGCCCCAAAGGTCTCAACCTCATCCGGCAATGAAAGCCAGGAAAGGGTGGGAACCAGATTAAGTATCTTTGCCAGAAACCCCATGACTCGTAAGTCCCCTTCCACGATGGAATGTACATGAGGATGGAGCACTTTAATGGCGACATATTCAGGACATGGTCTATTGCGAGCACGTTCTTTTATAGCAAGATCTGAATCTAGTTTATCAGTTTCTATCATGGGGGTGACACCAGGCTTGATCCGAGCTCTATACACCTTCAAAGGTCAAAATCCTTCCAATAAGCTCTTGTTACCTGGGCAATAGCGCCTACACCCATCGGCTCGGGTTCAAAATCTAAAAACAGCTCTGAAATTTCCTGCCCAAAAGTTTCAAAGAGGATCCTCTTTGTTTCCTCTAGGGAGTGGGGTTTTGCTGTCGAATGGAGCTTAGAAAGCGCCAGGCAGAGTTGGGTTGGAAAGATGTCGCTCCTTGAAGCAGCCCACTGAGCTAGCTGCATGGAGGTTAATTTTGAAGCCAAGTGAATTTCCGTTTACCTTTATGAAAGCAGCACCGGCAGTCTCCATTCTTTGAGTTAGGAAGGAATACCACCACAGTGCGCCTTCGGATTCATTGTCCTTTTCCGGAACTTTCTTTCCTATGTAGCATATAGGTGCTAAGACTAGAACAGGTAGGAAGTTGAAAGCCAAGTAACCAAATCGGCAACTAACAAAAAAGGGCTCGAGGAGGTACTTCTCTAGCCAAATGTAAATAGCGTCAAGGATTCTTCTCAACCGCGATCTTTCTGGCGGCCTGGGAATCAAAGGGCAAGAATCTTCAACTAATTCACCATCTCCCAAGGGAATCAACATGGGTGCTAGCAGGAAAAGGTATGGACTTGTATTGGAATTTAATAATCTAAAGCCACGATTCAGCTGATGCTTCCAGCTCCCAGTAACTAAACTGTTTGGAAGAGATTTCTCGCAACGAAAGATTTTTACAGGGGATGCTAGCTTGGTAAAGTTTCTATTCTGGACTCTTGAGTAAAGTAGTTCTTTAAATATTAAATTAGGAGGGGACTTGTGCTTTAGTACAGAAGCTGTATGGGTATGATAGGATGAAAATCGACCTGGCAAAGCTGCCAGCCGCAGCTGGCCACCAAGTCTGAGGAAGGTTGGCATCAAGTAGTTCTAGTCGTGGACTAGAGTGGAAAGTGCAGCTTTTCAGGAATATATAGGGCGATGGTGTGGGGTTTAGAGCTGCCCAGCTAATTTCGGATGATCCTGATAATCAAGGGTTCGCCCCTCTGTGCAGCGCCCGTCTCGGCAGTGAATCCATGGGGCCATTTATTAAGCAATTAACTAATCATGTTAGAGTTTTAAACTACTCTAAGCTAATACCAATTTTCATCCCACTGCTTCCAGCAAATACAAATTTACGTTTTCATTTGCTAAATATTAACGAAATCGCTTAGCTCAAAGTGCGGTAGCGAATGAAAAGGCATACACTTTATGAAGCAATCCATCAAATAGTTCAGACACCTTTCATCGATATATAGAGCAGGGCTTGAAAGTAAAGATCCCGAACAAAGCTCAGCCTTGCCATTTTACTAATTACATATCCTATCGACATCAGGTCAAATCCCACCAATCAGATATGATACAGCAGCAGCCTTCAATTGGGATACCTCATGCACTTCTATTTAGCAGCCTTTTATCCGACAGGTTTAAATAGAAGCTATCGCAGCAAACGGTGGAATAAGTAGACATACTTTTTTGGATTAACCTATTAAATAACTTCCACCAAACTCATTAATCGAAACCATCTCCCAGAATCATTAATATATTTCCTGCCATAGAAATCCTCATCAGTTTAGAAGTGAACCGAGGTCACTATAGTCCCAATGCATCAATTACGTTTAAACCATAATCAATCAAATAAACCAGCCCAAAGATATTAAGTAGAAACATTTACAAACATCCTTCAGATTCCCAGCCCTTTAAACCAAGCTATCACAGATATACCAAATTAAAAATGTGCACTCATGACCAGCTCTTCCAAGATTTAAACCCCACCTTGAAGATTTGAGCTGATGTTGGCATCATCCCAGACTTGGGTATTAAGCTACAAGTAGATTTTAAGAACCCAGCCAAGCTTAAAACCAATCTTCTATGACCAAAACCCATTTGCCAAATCAAAATCTTTTTAGCTTTTGTTGTTCCTCTAAAAGGAGTTAATTAAATACATATCCCATGACAAGATACATCCCAAGGACTTGCCAATCAACCCACCCAATTGCTATGTGCAATGGTTGCCTACCAAACCAACATATCATTAGATATTTGCCACAACCATACATGGTCTCTAAACAGCTTTATCACTGCAATTCCAACCATATGATACCACAAGGGATAACATTGCAGCTGAACTAGGTACTGACCAGTATTTGGGTTGAGCAAGACATCAGCCCAAAAGGGATCCTGGATTGAGATTAGTAAGAAGATGATCGTTATTTACAAGAGTGAGGGTTTTTATACAACATAAAAAACCTATTGGGCCACCAAGGAGATGAAACTTGTGATGACAATCTGGACAAGGTTCAACCATGCTCTGGATAAGGATCATTGCTGGGATCTTTTTTGTAAATGGTCCTTGCTCCTTATAAGAGAATATGATACCTTGCCCCATTGCAGGTTGGAAGAAAATATGCTATTAGACCTATCATGGGGCAACTTACTGAGCACCCTGTGTATTTTGTGAGAGACATTAGCAGCTGAAATGTTCTTTTTGACTGTAAAAGTATGACCAGCTTCATACATGTTTAAGTTTGGATGGGTTGTAGTTTGAACTCATATACCAGTTTCAAATAACTATAACCAGTTTTTTAATCAATCCTGAAGTTCCACTAAAAACACAGCTGTCAAAAAATCCACAAAGTTCCTATAGTGAAGATCACTGAGCTTCTCAAGGGGATGGAAAATTTTGCTATTCAACCATTCAACATGCCTATTTTTCTGTGGGTAGTATGATGCTATAACTATATGTTTAAAGCTGATAAGTCCAAAAAATTTACCCTTGGAGACTAATCACTTGACACCATCAGTTACAAGGGTTCCAGGCATGTCAAAATTTGAAAAAAAATCTTAACCAATGAACAAAAAGTTTGGCATCCTCAGGGTCTTTTCCTAATGCTGTGTCAGGGACCCACTCATTCAGGAGCTTCTTTTCAATGGGATGGAGAAGAGCTCCCAAGTTGAATTTAACAAGAGTGGTCCCTACTGGAATTCTGATCATCAACATAGGTGTCAGGGATGACAATTTGAATGCTCCTAAATATCAAAATATGGAATTGGAGTCAAACTCTGGACAAAACTCTTTGCGGACCGCCAGACTCATAGGCTGGGAACGCAATAATCTACTACTAATTGATGAAAATGCTGCCACCCCGCCAGAACTTGAACCCTTAGCTGCCCTGCAGGATTCTGCAAGCAAACTACCAGTGCAAGATGCCAGAAATTTCCCCGAGGTGCCAACGCCTGATACCGGCAGTTTGCCCAGTGAAATAGACAAATTTCTCCCTGAAAGTTATTCTGAACTCCCCCAAAGTCCCAGGAAAGGCACTGAACCAAAAGAGGCACCCAATACCAGAATTGATAAACAGAAGGATTTGAAGTCTTCTCACCCCAAAGCGGCCAGTGGCAAACCGCCAGTGCCGAGCGCCACACTGCCATTTGAGACACCTGATGCCGACCCACCCAAGCCCAGAAAACCCGACCAGGTAGTGAAGCCTGGTAGCATGGTATAAATACCTGCCAGGCCAAGATCAACCCCCATTGTCATTTTTAAATAAAGGTTATGAGATATTGGTTTCCCCAACTATTGCCGTATTTTATTCTTGCCATCTTCCAGTTAACCCCAAGATTGTCTGCCCCCCTGCCAGCCCGCCAGCTACGTACCGCCCGCCAGGTGCCCCATTTGGTCTTGTCCATTTCACAGAGTACCCCTTAAAGCCTGAGTGCAAGGACTACACTGCCAACAACATACTAGCCCAGGATTCCTTGGCCAAAACTACTGAGTTAACCAGATACAACCAAGAAGGCCCTTGGTACGTTACCAAACCCCGCCTGTTCAGAGATAAATATAACTTCCTTCCTGCCTACCAAATAGACATGAAACCACCCGTCACCCCCAAACCAATGCCTGCCTCTGCTGCCGAGCTCCCACTGGACCATACCAACAAGCTTTTTGGAATTTTATTTATTACTCTCACAGGGGTAATAGATACTATTGTCCCAGCTGCCGGTCCGTGGTCGTGGGTGGACAAGTCAATGTCCTACCTCATTAAGTTAGCACCAATACTTTGATGGGCTCTGCCCACCCAGTCCATGACCTGTCAGTTCCCAAACACTAGCAAGCCGGCTGATCAGGGTTGGTTCCCTGACAATAGGTAAAAAGTGGCCTAGCAATCTGAATTTTTCCAAAAAGGGAGTGGAGTGGTTTAACAATTAGTGAATGCTGGTATAGCCCAGGACCAATCATAGTGCCTGGAAGTGGATAATATGAGGATACCAGGAAGTTTCAACATAAGGAACATGGCAACAGTGTGGACCAAAAGATACCCAATGAAGTCTTCAGATTTATCAGTTGGTGCCAGATCAGGAGTTGCAAAGTTCACATTAGCCCAGCAATTTCCTGTTACCACACAGAAACCCACACTAGGAGGAGGGGTTTCATGTTGTTGGTAGAGATCACAGCTTCTACAGATCAATTAGAATTTGAGGATATAGGTTTCATTTGTGAATGTTAAAAGGAATAGAAAATTTTGAAGCAATTTGCTCAGAAAAAGGACTTCAGCTTAAATACTGAAATGGAAGTGGGGGAGGAGCATGATGTTTACCCTTGGATCCTGCAGGTTCTGAAGATGAAGTATTGCTTTACAGGGCTGCAGCAAGCTGCAGCCTGTAAGGCAAGAAGAAGTAAGGTTTGGTTTTACTTGCAGGATGTAGTTAGTTACTTTTCTATGTGTTGCTAGTATTGGCTTTACTGGATGAGAATTATTTCCAAGTGCCAAGTATATACTTCTGGAAAGTATAATATACAAGATAAAAGGAAAAATTAGAAAGAGAATGATACTTTATTTGATATGAGTTTAGAGTATTTTATAGTATCATGGGAAGCACATACTGTCCATGTACGTCATGGTAGTCATGGGGCTTATCCAAGTAATTGTTCCTATTAAGTCACAAGGCTTGTCCAAGTTGTGTTCTGCTTAGGATTTGAAATGTTTGATCCTGGTAATAGATAGCCAAATGATAGCAGTGCCACCAACTTAATGGTTAGTCAGAGAATCATTCAGTGAGTCACTCAGGGAATTAGTTTCCTGAGAGGGAGTAATTGTGGATGTTGCAACAATAGCTATGCTAGGTGCTAGGCTATTAGGTTAAGGTTGAAACAATTTGCGGAAATTTTCCAGCATTTCTCTGAATTAATTTGCTGAGGTAACAGAAGGTGGAATGTTTTGCCTTGATTTTTCTACAGTGGAAAAACCAAGGAGAAATGTTGAGAGATTTTTTAAAAAAGATTTTCTTAGCAATTTTCTATGGTGGATGGAGGTTTTTACTACAAGAGCAGAACATAAAGCCATTTTGGTGAGAATTTTTCCTTGGTTTTACTATGAGGGTAAAGATCTGGGTAAATCACTGAAGAAGGTCAAGGGAAACAATTTAAATATCATCCTACTGTAAGGTCTGAAGGCTTGGGGCAAAGTATTGGTAGGACACGCCATTTAGAAAACAGCATCTCAAAAAACGCCATCTTAAAATATGCCATCTCAAATTTCTGCTATCTTGGTTTACTAGTAAAAACGCCATTTTGATTTACAGCATTTTGACTAAGAAAAAACGGTTTTAAAATTTTAGATTTTTTGAACTCCAAAAATTAACCAAAAAATTCCCAAAAATAAAACTTCAAAAAAACATTTTTAGGCTTAAAAAAGCCTCAGAATTCCAAATCTGCAATAAAAAAATGGGGTCGATTAGTAGCAACATAGTTGCGTAAAGCCCAAAAGTTAAAATATACCCAAAAACAACCATTTTCATCTATTTTAACTATAAACTATACTTTAAAATAAGTATACAATTGTACCAAATACTAAAAAAGCCAAAAATAATGATAAAATTAAAGGAAATAAGAAAAAAATAAAGAAGACTTTATTAAGAAAGGGCTCAAATATTAGTAGAAAGAGCAACTGAGATAGCTTGGAGATGCTCAAGCTTGCTATCCTTGGGATAGTAGGCAAGGGCCACCTTGCTAATCTCTGTATGCTTTTTCACTGCTTTGGTCTGCTTGGGGGGATCACCCTTGGTCTTCATGCCTGTTTTAAAGAGGCAGGCGTAGATGGCCTGCTGGGTTTTGAGATGCACCATAATTTTGTTGAACTTGGGCTTCTGAACCCGGACCCTTGTGGCAAATTGACTATGCCACCCTTCAAGAGAAGAGGTGGTCTTGATTAGGTCACCCTTTACCTGCTTAAAGCAGTTCCATGTGATTGAGTCACTGCCTTTTCTAATGTGGTGTGCTCCCTGAAAAATACCAACCCATTGAGTTTCAAAATACTCAATAAAGGGCGCAAAGGCTGCCTGGTTGGCAATAATGTAAAAATGGCGGAGAAGGGCGTTGTAGAAGGCATTTGTCTCCTCCTTTTGCACAAGGTCAAGGGCAGCAAAGCAGTTTAACACATCCTTTGCTTCCTTTGTGCCTTCAGTGTAGACTAGCTCATGAAGTGCAGAGCACTTTTGGAGGCGGCAGCAGAGTGCCTGCCAGAAGTGAAAGTAGCATCCCTGAGGGGAGCTCTTGAAGACTCTAATAAAAGCATTGGCCTGAGCCTGATCAAAATCTACTACCAGATATTCATGGTAGGGAAGGCTTTTGGGCTTTTTCTTTAGTGGGGTGGCTTCCTCTGACTGGGCCTTTTTCTTGCGCCCTCTAGTCTCCTTTGGCTCCTCTTCAATAGTTGGGAGGATCTCATCCAACTTGGCCTTTATTGTTAGAGCCTGGACATAAGTTTCCTGCTTATTATTTGGGAGAAAAAAGAAGACCAGGGAAAGAATTAGATTGTCAAACTGCCCATGGATATTCCAAAGCTGGCTGAAGAGCTTTGGGCAGGTGGAGAATGTTCCATCTGCAAGCCAGGTCTTGCATTTTAAAAGGTTGCAATGATCCTGGCTTGTTGCAAAGCAGATGATCTGCTCTGGGGCATGTTGCCCATCATTGTGAAGGAGGAATCTCTCTTCATGCTGTGAAAGCTTTTGCTCCTCAGTTAGAATCAACTGGTCAATTGATGTAGCACTGACGCCTTTAGTGCTCAGAGCATATCTCTGGTCAGTGAGATATCTCTGTAGTTTTGAGGCGCCACCAACAGTTGCCAGTTGGGTATCATTTAGATTAATGAGCAAATTGTTTACAACCTCAGTTGCAGTTTGGTCCTTTATGGTTGGGATCACCTGGCAAAGAAACCAGTGGATCAGTTGATATAGAGGATCAAAAGGCTCAGCACAGTCATGCCCAATAGTCAGAGCTTTAAACCAAGTAAACCCATAGGTGGTAAGTCTAGCCAGACAGCCAATGTTATCACATTTGAAGTGATGTTGAAGGATGGGCTTCTTCTTGTTGTTGCAGCTGAAGCTGAAGCCCTTGTGGACAAAGCCAGCACCCCCTTTCTTTGTCATAATTGGATAGCTGACAGGGTATGTTGTTGGCACAGCAAAGGTGCCATTTTGGTTGCATACATTGTGGATTGAGTTAAGATCCCAGAGCTCAATTGGCTCATCTGCAGGAGCACCAGGCTCAGACTCCTGCTCATCCTTATCCTCAGGCTCTGAAGTGGGGTCAGAATGGCGGTTGAAGTTGAACAACTTCTCTTGAGGGTCTGACAGGGAGTAAACAAAAGGAGAATGGGGAGGGGTTGGGATTGTTTCCTTAGGCTCTGGTGAGGGTGTAGGTGTCTTGGGAGGAGCTTTACCCTTAGAAGGCTGCTTTTTAGGAGTAGTTTTGGTCTTCTTGGCCTTAGGAGGAGTGGTCTTGTCTTTGGAGGCCTTGGACGCAGCTTTGTTGATGGACTTGGGAGGCATCTAAAAGTGAATTAGTATCAAAATATGAGCAATTTGGGGGTTGTTTTTAAAGAGAAAAATGAGAATGTTTTTAATATAAAAAGCTCAATTTTTTTACATAGAATTGTAAAGGAGATCAAAAAATATATAATATCAAAATTTCAATGTTTTTTATTTTGTAAAAATAAAAATTTTATTAGTAACGCAAGTAGGCAAAAACTTTGAGTTTTGACTGAAAACTTGCTCTCAAGATGGCTTTTTTGAAGTGACGTAATTGAGGTGCCGTAGCTCAAAAACATAGTGTTTTTGATCATTTTTTATATTAAATTAACAAATTTACAGTGGAGCTACCTCAACCGGGCCAAAGAGTAAAACTTGAATTTCTCAGAAACTAGCTTATACAACTGGGGTTAAAAAGTACCCAGTTGTTTAGAGGAGATCAAAAATATATTTGCAAAGTTTCATATGTTTTCTTACATTTTTTATTAATATTGTTTTTGACGTGAAACTATACTTTTGAAAAGTGGAAAGCAAGAATTGTGGTGGGGGAATTGATATAGTGTAGCCTGGTGTCATAGGTAATTTCCTCTTATTTTCCCCTATCTATTGTGCGCCTTGAATCAATTGGGTGATATGAAACTTGGTGGAATTCAAAGTGACGTAAATTGAAATGGCGTAATCACCCCCTTCCATATTAAAATCACTATTAAAATATTTTATTGATGAAACCCTTATCAACGTATCTATGTCTAATAAAGTTATAAATTACATATAACAAAACTGGTTTTTTACCCAGCAATGACAATCACTAGAAGGACTATCATAGTGGCATCTATTTAGGTTGTTCTTATTATAAGTGTCTTAGATTAATACTATAGGAACATCTACTGGCACTATATCACAGGCTTTATTTTAGTTTGGGTATAAGCTTATTTTAGTTTAAGGTAAATGGTGTAATTTGAAATGACGTAAAGTTGAGATGGTGTAAACACGCCCCACACTAAGTGATTTCATATGTAAATAAAGTTAGTGAAATAAGATTTAATTAATCTGACTCAAAGTGACGGAATTGAGATGGCGTAAATTTGAGATGCCACATTATAAAGGTATATGTAAATTTTAACTATTTTATTGTTTATTTTATTTTTTTGTGATTCAAAATCACTAACGCAAAAAACACCATCTCAAATCAAATTTGAGATGGCATTTTTTGAGATGCCGTTTTTGAAATGGTGTGTCCTACCAAATTATTGTAAACTAAAGCCTTTAAACCAAGGATGTTTATATTTGTCAAATATAGAAAGGTAGGCAAGGTTTGCAATAGTAACTGAACTAGGGCTCCTAAGAGCTTATAGGAGGTAAAATAAGGACTAAGACAATTTATTAACCCTAAGAAAATAAAATAGAGACCAGTATTAATGACTAAAAATTTGGTTAAAAAGTCAATTTCTAAGTCTGGAAAATGGTCTGCACTAGCAGGAGGATTGAAGCTACTAACAATTAAATTGTGGGTGCTACTATAAAGGCTGCCTAACTGGTGAAGGATAAGATCAAAAGGAATCATGGACTAAAATTGAGCTAAGATTAAAAAATTGGAAGAGGAAACACAAGCCACAAAACCTAACAAGTACCTTTTTAGGGTGCAAGTCAAACAATCTCAACTTAAGTTGAGACTGGATAAAACACAAGCTTTTATTCTAGATTGGATTTGAGGTAACTTAAAGGGGGAAAAGTATTAGCCAAAATTGGTTGGGTGGCTTAAACTAATCAGAAACCAATGAGCACATGGTTGGTGGAAAGTTAAGCTTAAAAGGGTAAGCTGGTGGTAAAGGGGAAAGAAGGAAGCCGCGGATTTTTTTGGCAAATTCTTAATTAGAGCAAGAGAGCAAGCCAGAAGACGGAAAAAAAGATCTGGGACTGCTGGTGTGAGAGAGGGGGCTAAACTAACTAAGTTTGCTCCCATCCTGGGGGAAGAACCCATCAGGACACCACCCAGTGCAAGACTGGGATGGCCACTTGAAGGGGCGTCCATAGGGAGGATATGCAGATAGACAGGCAAAGTATGAATCCAAACCCATCAATAACATCCCATCAAGCAACCAGGGAGCACACTTGGGGGCCCACTCTTGACCACCCAAGCCCTCTTCTGGGGTCTGCAAGACTGGGGTCTCCAAAGGAGGAGAAGAAAATGAGGCCAGGCTAGGGGTCATGGGTGGAAAGGAATTGAGGGCAGAGAGCTCAAGGTTGTCACATGTCAAGCCTCTTACAACATTCTCACTGGTGGCAAAGATATCCTGGGCGCGTCTGGGGATGTTCTCCAGCAAGTTGATGAACTGATCTGAATTGGCACCAACATGATGAGTATAATGGGAAATACGCCCCCACAGGTCTGGGGTAGTACACCATATCAACACCAGTGCTGGTGCTAAGGTGTAAACAACAAACTTGACAAGAGGCACCAACATTTATCTCAGTTTAATATCTGGGGTCAGCAGCAGTAGGGCTTGTCCCTCTAAGCTTATTATTAATTTTTAAAATGGGTGACACAGAAAAGAAAGCAGCCAAAGGTCTAGTAAGGACAAGATAATCAAGAAGAGGCCACAAGTTTCAGAAAGCCAGGCATAGGTAGAGGAATTGGTTGGCTTGGGTTGGAATACAGCCGGGCCAGAGGATAATGCCCACCATAGGATGGGTGCTAACTTGATAATATAGGAAACAGATCACCCAAGCAAAGACCAGGGCCCTGAATTGGGCACCATAGTGCCTATCATTCCCATAAAAGTAATGTGGAGCACTCCAAACAGTTAGGTGGATGTAGTCTCAGCCGCAGTGGGGGTCTCTATTAGGCAGTTGGGTTTCAGGGTTAAGGGCAGAGTCATGAGAACAAAGTAGGCAGGCATATAATTATACTTGTCTTTGAACAATAAGGGTGGCACCTCAATCCTATTTTCTTCATGTCCTATGTATTTAGTTTCTCTAGTCCTTGCCAAGGGATTGGCAATGAGGATGGTCTCCAAGCTGTACTCCGCGTAGGCAGGGTTGGGTGGGTATTTGGTAAAGTGCACAGGTCCAAAGGGGGCTCCTGGGGGACGGTATAATGCCTGGGAAGGGTCAGCAGGTTGGTCTCCAGAGGGGGCGGTTGCCTGATGGTCTACTTGGACGGAGTTAAGATGGGAGATCACTAAGACTAGATAAGGTAAGATTTGTTTGAACCAAAGGTTCATAAAACTTTATTATCAAAAATGACAATATGGTCATCATCATACCGCCAGGGCTTTTATATCATGGGTTTTTGCTTCTTCAATTTTTGCAGGGTTCAGGTTTGCAGACAAGGCACTGGGAGGGCATGGATCTTGGCTTAGAGACTTGAGGGCGGCAGATCCAGGTTGTGCCTGCTCTGGTAAATAGAAGTGGCAATTCTTTGTTCCGCTGCCACTGTTCACTATGTCATCTGAGTAGTTAAATTGTACTACCCATCCTGGACAGAAGACTGGCAGTTGCTGGTGGTCATTGGCAGAGTTAACAGTAGGTTTTGTTTTAACCTCCTTAAGGCAAGCTACAACCTCTGCATAGGTCTGGATCTTTGGTGGCTCAAGGTTGGCATCAATCTGGTGACCATTTGGGGAATTGTCCTCAGGAGACTGGAGGGTCTTGGAGTAACTTGTCAACTCAGGTTTGCAATTTAACAAGTGGGTGGGTTCCCATCCACTTTGTGTGACTTGAGTAGTCTTTGGAGGGTCAGGGTTCAATTTCAGGGTCTCCAATGTTGATTTCAAACCTCCAGTATTGACGCTTGGCAGGTTGGCAGGTTTCTGTTCCCCCTGTTTGGGGTCATCTATCTCTGGTGATCCAGGGCTTGACCCAACTAGCAGTTGGGCGGTTCCCTGTCCACTCTGGTCAACATAAGGCTTTCCCTGAGACCCAGGTTTCAATTTCCAGGTTTTCAATACAAGTATTTAAATGTTATTCATGACAGCAAGGAGCAAGAGCAGCAGCCACGGGACAACAGTAAGTCTCGGAAGCGGGTTTACTAAACTTAAAGTGTATAATAAGTGAAGCGCAACTTGAAAGCAAAAGGACAAAGATTTCAAACTTAAAGTAAGTAATTATAGTGGTTTTAATACTAATTTTAAAGTTCAAACCAGATTCTTGAAAGCAACTAAGGTAAGCGTAAGCAACAATACTAATGTTAACTATAGAGGCTTTGAAAAGGATGCCGGGAACCAGGGGAAGACCAGGAAAGTAAGGAATGATAAAGTAGATACTAACAAGGTCAGAAACAATAATGGGCCAAGAAAAAGGACCCAAAAGTTTAATAAACTTAGTGTGAAAGTATAAACTTTTAATGATTAAAGAATGAGCAAGCTGGAGGGTTTTACACCAATTTCTGACTTAAACTCTGATTGGCTGGGGTCAGATGAATGGGGCAGCTCACCATTCAATCCAGATGGATTGGCATTTAAAGAATTGACAGTAGCGCAACCTGAATGGTTTAACTTAATTAATTTCAAGTGTGGACGGGCCCAAGCCAAAAGGTAGTCCAAATTAATCAGAGATTCCTCCCAAGTGAGAACCAAGTTCATCACATTGGTATTTACCACCTGGGAAGGGTATGCCAACACAAATCTCTCATCAATTGTATGGGCTAAATCCTCAAGGGAATTAAGGGGCTTGGCCGGCTTCTGAGAAGATTTCTTTGAGCAACGCGGGAAGATTGTCCTATCCAAGGCTAAAGGGTGGAGTGACTTTACAGTTGGCGTAAGCCAAGGCAAAAAGCAAAAGGTAAGCAGGTTTGGAGCTGTTGAAACTAACTTAATTGTTAGGTCTCAGGTTTGAGAATTGTCCAGGGTTTAAAGGTAACTTTGAACTCAAATTTTAACCATTAAAATACATAATAATGAACTGCAGGGCAAGGTGTCATGCCCTGCCCCAAAGGGCAGGCTCTTTGAACTTTCATATTTATTGTTTTTGCTTGGTTTTATGTCCAGTACTTTAAATACTTGGAAATTTAAATCAAAAGTTAATATTTAAGTATTTTAAGTCTATTACCTTTGTTTTTTGGTGCAATTTGCGTTTGAATTGCTGTTGTTGTTGTTTGCTCTGTCTGCTATTATTGTTTTCATATATATTTCTACTTTAAATTCAGAAATTTTCACTACTATTTACCTTTCAAACTCCTGATTACGCTGTTGCTGCTCTCTCCCCAGCTTCAACTTGCTGATTGGCATATAGTACTGGCTTCTGTTTCCCCTTTTTTGGTTCTGGGTTCTCCAACTTCTCCAGTTGCTCATCTTCTTGGCTGCTTTCTCCTGGCTATCAGTTCCAACAGAAAAGGCTTTTCTCTCTATAAATAAAGAGCTTTTGAAGAGTAGGCTTTAAGCCAAAATTCTAAGTGATTTCTTCTCTTCAACTTTTTATGATTTTTTAAACTTCAAATTTGTAATTTTAAGAATTTTGTTTTTTTAAATTCATTTTTTTAGTTTAGCTTTCTCTTAATTCCAAATGAAACTTGTAAAACAACAAGCTTTAGGCTTGTTGTATGCATTTTTCCCCTAAGGAATCTTTCAATAGTTATATGTATTAATTTGCCAATGGAGAATATCCTAATATTGATATTCCCTTAGTTACAAATTGTTCACTATTGAACACTTTATTTATCTTCTTTGCTTAGGGTTTTTACACTCTATCACTACATTTGTGACACAATATAGGTTTTTAGCAGGTTTCTGTAAGATCATTTTACAGACAGTTCCTATGTTCTTATATCTTTTAAATTTGAATCCCAATGCTTTGCACACCCTAGTTTATAACCTTGCACCATTATGGACAAGACCTTACACAAGGGAAAGAATAGGGAATGTTTTGAATAATAAAATTTGTGTGCATATGACCAAGGTTGAAGTAGAAAACTGATGTTGTTGACCCTTAAAATTACTAGCAGCTTAAATAAAAAGGAGAATCCTGACACCTACTATTTAAATTGGTTGTTATCAGGATACCAGGAGTACTGTGGAGCTCCAGCAGGCAAGAGAGAAGTTGAAGCAGGTACTGGAATGGCCCACCAGAAGATGGAACTTAACTTTACCAGGTAGGAAAGGGCCTTCCCAGCCACAGCCCAGGGTCCAGCTGCTGGAAAAGCAGAGTCAATCAATCCTGTGAGCGCCAGGTAAAGCACTCCCAGGAATTGACTACAATGGCCAGTGGCATCAGAGCTGGGTGGGGTTTAGATGGTTGGTTTGGGTGTCAGGGTTGGTTCCATGGGGACCAGGTAGGTAGCAGGATTTTTGTACTTCCTGTTGAAGATCAAAGGGTAAATGGTGATTGCTTTGCCGTCACAGACAATTTGGTAGGGTTCCTTGGGGGCTTTTGGGTGGGTGTACCACTGCAAGTCTTCCAAGGTCCAGGGTTTGTGATCAGGGTTTGGGGGATACTCAGTGAAATATACAGGGCCAAATGGGGTGTTGGGTGGACAGTAGTAGTCAAAGGCTTTGGTTTTGTCAACTGGAGTCTGACTATCTATCCCAGTGGAGGGCTCCTGACGCTTTGGTGTTTGCAGATGGAAGAGTATCAAAAATAAGTATGGAAGCAGATTGGTGAACCAAAGGTTCATAACACTTTTATTTGGTAAGGATGATGATACAGAACTTTTTCAGGTGCTTCTGATTTATATACTTACTCACATGCAAGGGTATATGGGAATTCTTCTGGTGCTATCTGTGTGTCAAGGCTTGGCATCTCAGGTTCTGTTGTTTGGTTGGCTGCTTCATGGTCATTTTTGGGGTTTTCAGGAACAGTTGTTTGGCTTTTTGGTGGTCCATCTTGGCTTAGCTGGTCATTGGTTCTGGAAGGTTTGGCTTCTGGGGTTATGGGGTTTTTCCCAATTTGATCACCATTTTTGGACTGGCTTAACAGGCTTTCCTGAGGCCAAGGAACTTGATTAAAAAATGGGTCCCCAGTTTTTGACCCCAAATTACTTAATGGAGGGTGGGCTTAAACTAGGTTTACTGGGCAGCTAAAATCAGCCTGCCCAGGCCCAGCCAAACCCACCAAGACTTGGGTGTAGCTTTTGGGGCCCTGCAGCTGCCACCAGGGCAGGTGTGGTTCCTGCACCTGGATTTTTGCTTTTTGAAGCAAATCCAGGTGCAGACAAATCTCTCCCGCTTGCTTGCCCCGCCTGGCAGCTAGGAGCAGGTTTGATTACTGCCCGGGGCTTCAAAATTGCTACTTTTGTAACAGCTGTAGTTGAATACAGAAAATATTATTTCTAGAACAGGGAACCAAAAAATATTTGGTGTGCAAAGTCTTAACGCTTCAAGCAGTTTGAACACTATACATTGATTTTCTATTTGTATTGTGGTGAAGCATTATAAAAGATATTTTTTAACATTGTGGCATTTGGTTGAATTAGAGACTTGTTTAATGATGAGTATCATTAGTTGAGAGCCTAAAGCTTAAAAATAAAGTGAGCAACAATAGTTATATATTTTTAATTAATCCATTATGAAGAGGAAAATTAGGAGCAAGGTGCTATAAATAGGAGGCTGACTGGAAAGTAAAGGATCTTTTTGGAAAATTCTTTGACTCAAGCTGGATATTTGTTGGTTACTTGATCTGTATCTTGATGGTTACATTAATGGTTGGTTTGGAATAGCCAGATGTCTTCTGAGGTGATCAGAAGTCCTGTCTAAAATATTAGCCAATCAAGAAGACTCCATAAAAGTGTCAAATAAGAAGGTTTCCAAGGGAACCTTCCTTCTATTAAGAAAGACTATCTCTGTCAGAAAACTAACCTTGGACAGATGGTCTGTCATTTTCTGAGATGAACGGCCAGGCAAAGCCCACCATAGAATTGGTGCTAACTTAAAGAGGTACAGTATAAAATTTCCTATCCAAGACCACAGTTCAGAAGCCAGGATTATAGTGTCAATCAGCCCAGAGAGATTGATGTAAACTAAACCAAACAGCTTATTGTAGTTATCTAAGAAGAGTTTAGAGGCAGACACAGGCATCAGTTTGGGGGTGAGAGGTGGCTTCATGTCTAGTTAGTAGGAAGAGAGGAAATTTTATTTATCTTTAAACAGACAGGGTTCAATGATAAATCAAGGGCCACTTCTATTATATATTGTCAACTCTTTAGTGCAGGCCAAGGGATTGCTTGCTAGTATATCTGGGAAATGTAGATTCTAGTGTTGCAACATCTTTGATTACTCTCTCTTGGGAAAGTGATTCCCTGAGTAGCTCCCTGAATGATTTTCCAACTAATCATTAAGTTGGTGACACTCTTATCATTTGCCTATCTATTATAGGGATCAAACATTTCAAGTCCTAAGCAGAACACAACTTGGACAAGCCCCATGACTGCCATGAAGTACATGGACAATATTTGGCTTCTCATGATACTATATAATAATCTTAACTCATATCCAATAAATTATCATTCTCCTCTTAATTTTCCCCTTTATCTTGTTTGTTGTACTTACCAGAAATATATACTTGACACTAGTATCTGGGTTTCTATGGGTACTCAGTGAAGTAGACGGGACCAAAAAATGCCTGAAGAACAATAAGTTGCAGGCAATGGGAACAGCAGGTTAGAGGGATTAGAGTTGAGTTGGCAGATAACCAAGATAAAACATGGCAATATCTGAGAGAACCAATATCTCATAACCTTTATTTAAAAATGGCAATAAATTCTAGTTCATGGTTCACAGGTATATATAGTACCCCACCACTAGACTTTACATCTACTACAGGGGATTTGTCATAAGATCAGGAAATGTGGATTCAGGTGGGCAGGACACCCAGATTTTGGAACAGCAAAATGGCACTGTTGCAGGGGGTGTTAATTGGCTGGATTCTTAGAAAGGGTAGTTGTGGGGTTCCTGCTCACCAGTCCCCAAAGTGTGTCTTGGTTCATAGCCAGGGACTGGCTTGGAGGAGTTGTCATTCACTAGTAGGGGGTGTTGGCTAGCTAACAGTTTATACTGATCCTGCATCAATGCAAACTCTTCCAATACTTTTCCATTAACTAGGCAAGCATTTCCACCATGCACTTGTACTTCAGCTGGCGCTAGACCCTCTGTGGGCCTGTACCAGTCTTTCAGCAACCTAGTAAACTCATTCCTAATAAACTCCTGTCCCTTATCCATCATTTCAAGGTGTCTAGTCAACCTCTCTCACTCTTCCTGAGAGGTCTTAATAGTGGCAAACCTTCTACAACTTTGACAATAGGTATCTTCCCCCCTTGGCTAGGGTAAAAAATGTGAGGCAACTCACTCAGGATGGTTATCTGTACTACTTAGAACTTTGGGCAGGGGTTGTAATAGGCTTTTATTCACAATCAGAAGGAAGATCCCCTTAGAAACCTTCTGATATATTGCCTGGGGGTCTTAGAAACAATAGGGATTTGCCAATACCTTGGAGTTCTCCAACAATATATTGGACTCCTTGTACTTGGTCTTGGGCTCCTGCACTCTGCTCCAACTCTTTATCTTCAGCTCCAGCTCCTTTGTCCTGGGCTCCTGTACCTGTATCTTGGGCTTCTGCACTTTTGTCTTATGCTTCAGTCCTCTATGGAGTCCTTGTGGTCTTTGTAATCCACTTTTGTCAGTCCTTAAAAAGCCTCACATAGCTTCCCCTTTTATAGCTCCTTGTTTCAGTCCTGATTCTCTCTCAGAACTCTTGTTTTCCAAAGCTTAAACTATCCAGTTTTTCTTTTCCTACAATATATTAAACTTTATAACTTACTTTAGCCAATGAAAGCCCTGAATTTTCTGCTTCTGCTCCTCATTTTTTAGGCTTTAACTCTTCATTTAAAGCCCTCAAAACACTGATCAAACAGGCTTTGACCTGCAGCCAATCAAACACTCATATTCAACGGTTTTGCTGAAAAGTTTGCCCAAATGACTTGCTTTTGAATCTGGTTCAAACCTATTGCTGTCTTGCTCCAGATAAACAACTGCTCCATGTTTCAAACAGTTTTGCTGTAATTCCCATCACATTTCTCTGGAAAAACTTGAGCACTTCTGCCTATGTTTTACTTAAGGGATTTTTGCACCCTCAATTATTCAAAGTTTCTCCAAGTTTCTTCGCATTTTCTTCAGTATTTTACATCCTCAAACTTGCCTGTTGCTTGCCTTTTGTCCTTCCTAGTTGTTCTTGGCAAAATTCCATCATTTGCTCTTACAGTTTCTCTGTTCTGTTCACAGCCTCTTTTCAGCTTTTTTCACTCAATTAACTCTTAATATAATACATTTTAATTCCTGTAAGTTATATATTATCCTCTTTTTTTAATTATATGATAAATAATTCTTTCTTTATATCATATCATATCTTTGGCAGCATTAAAACATTATTTAACTGCTTCTTTCTTATTATTTTCTATCTTAAAAAACCAAAACCAGCATTCTAACTCCTGTATTCATTCCAGCTAGTCCTTCTAAGCTATCTTTCAGTTCCTCAGCTAGTCCTGCACCATGATTTTCTAGCCCTTCAGCCAGTTCTTCAACAACCTCTTTTGGTCTTTCAGTCAGTTCATTAACCACATCTTCTGGTCCTTCAGCCATCTATTTTAGTCATCAAGCAGTCCATTTCAGTCAAACATCAGCTCAGACCAGTCCTTTCAGTCAACACACAGTCCAGCCCTCATCATGAACCACCTAGGTTCCAATCCTCACAATGAATCATCTTGGTTCCAATCCTCACAATGGTCTCACAATCCCTCAACTAGTCTTCACTGTGATCATACAGTCCCTCTTACTAGTCTTCACTGTAGAGCCTGAACCGCCTCAGTCCTATGATCAGCCCCCAATACCAATACCTCAGACTCAGGCAATAAGTCTACGGGGCTACTGGCGTTTGGATGGGCCCCTTACAAGTGTCCTTCACCTGGGCCATTCAACCACAGACAATCCTCATGTCTGTGCAGTTGTCTTTACTCACTCAGGTGATTAATTTTGAGCTTTCAGTTGAAAAGTAATCAACTTTACTTCCCAGAGGCCTGATCACACAAGGTTCTGCAGCTGCTTCCCCAAGCAACTACCCTGGTGACATCCCTGAGCATATACATGCCCTCCAATGATCACTTTGGGACCTCCCCAAAGCTTTCATGGAGACATAGATGAGAACACCCTACCAGTCTGTTAGGTAGAGCGCTTGCTCACAGACCTCCTGTGAGCGTACAAGGGCAAGTATAGCTATTTTAGCTCCTCCCTTCCCTGGCAGCCTGTGTTATCTGCCAGGGTCACATCAACAACCAGTCCTGGTAGCCCGTGTTTATCACCAGGGTGGTCCACTTCCAATCCCAAGCAGCCATCATTCCCTGCTAGGTGAGAACAACCAACCAGCTCACAGCAGCCAATGGTCCCTGCTGAGCTATCATCTTCCTCACCCCAAGCAGCCAACAGTCCCTGCTGGGTGAGAACAAACAACCAGCTCACAGCAGCCAACAGTCCCTGCTGAGTCATCACCTTTCTCACCCTAAGCTTCCAACAGTCCCTGCTGGGCTGGTTTAATCACTTGCCTCTAGTAGTCCCTTGTTACCTACTAGACAGGCCTTATCTTACCTAGTAGCCAATGCTCCCTACTAGGTCTATACCTGTCTTAAAACCACAGCACACTATCAATTCTCAGCATTGTGTCTTTATTTGAAGCCAAATCAACCCTCGCCTGCAAAACTGCTCCCATGTGGATCACCAAGTAGTGTTGCTCTTCTGTTCTTTAGCAATAATCTTGGGAGCAGCCTTTAGGTCCACATTCTTATCAGATAGAGGGGCTTGATTGGCCATTAAGGTAGACTTCAAGCTCATTAAGCTAATGGTAGGAATTTCTTTGACTTCATTAGACAATTTGTTGTCCTTTGCTGGTGTCAAGATTATACTTCTGGGAAGTATAATAAATGAGATGAAGGGGAAATTAAGAGAATAATGATACTTTATTTGATATGAATATAGGATATTATATAGTATCATAGAAAGCCACATACTGTCCATGTATGTCATGAAGATCATGGCGCTTATCTGAGTAATGTTCCTCTTAAGTCACGAGGCTTATTCAAGTTGTGTTCCACTTAGGATCTGGATTGTGTGATCCCCGTAATAGATGGTCAAATGATAGAAGTGCCACTGAATTATTGTTTAGTTGGTGAGCCATTTGGTGACTCATTTGGTGAACTACTTGGGGTGTTAATTCCCTGAGAAAGAGTAATCAAAGATGTTGCAACACTGGGTACCATGGTTGTCAAGTCTTTACTAGTGTCTTCATCCTGAAAGGTATTTGCGGCCTGGGATTGAGAGGATCCAATCCCAAAAAACTCAGGCAGCTGGCCCCCTGGTTGTCAGGGCTGGCGGCCCGTGGGCAGTTGTGACCAGGGTTTGAAACCTACTCCATACCTTGGGTTTCAGAGGGGGGAAATTGATGTTCCTGACATCAAATCTACTGCTTCCTTGAAATAGCAACATGAAATTTTTACCCAAGCTTTTGTGCAGAGCCTCATGCAAATGCTGCTACCAATATTAAACAGGGTATTAATAAGCATGCTGCAGAGATCTCTTGGCAATCAAGCTATGTATGAGTTTTCAAAGGATAGGACCTGAAAGGGGAGTGTGTTTATTTACAAAGCCCTTTTCCAATTATGGTTAGCCATATAGCTTAAAGTATATGGGAATATGATTGGTTCTTCCTTAAGCAAAGCAAGTTGATTTTATGGATGCTTAGGAGTAGTTATGTTCTATAGACACGTGATCAACAATAGTTTAAGCTAGATGCCAATGTTTTAAAGTTGTTACATTATTTTGAGGGTAATGCAGCTATTCAAACTAGGCAGGTCTTGTGCAAATATGCACATAGTATACCACACAACCATGAAACTAAATACAGATAATCTCATCACCACCCATGGCATGGTGGTTACCTAAATCACTATAAGTATCTGATTATCAAAAATTAATAAATATCAGCTTATCCTATTGTTTTCTCCTTTTTTGGTTCCTCTTCTATTGTCTTCCCTCAATTTACCAGGCCCAGTCAGGCTCTGCTGTGACTCCAATGTTGGAACTGTGCTGTATTAGCAGAGTTACACGTGTAAGAATGATTGGAAACTAGATAATTATATTTATTGAGATATCAAAATGATATAGTTGAGGTGAATCATTATAAGATGAACAAGATTGGGATGATCAGTCAGTTGGATTGGGCAGGAGGTAGTGTGATCCTTATAATGAGTGAAGCGCCAGATTGAGCTGTCCACCGAGCTAGGATCATCACTGGTTCTTGTTACTGGATTTAATCATTTGAGTCAACTTCCACATTTGGCTACAGGTCATGGGGAAGTCAGTTTGGGAGTCACAGATCCTCTTGTGCAGAACCTTGCCTGGGGTTGACCCCGCAGTTTTGACACCAACTTGAGTTGGGCTTCAACCGACTAAAAGCCATGGTTTGTATTTGAGCTAAGCATCCTGGGAAGATACCATAAATTTCCAAATGCCCTGGTAAGCCCTTCCCCGATTTGCAATGGAATCTGAGCATGAGATACTATGTAGACATGTTCACTCTTGATCGGATACCACCAGCTATATTCAGGCTTCCCTGTTAATAAGAGTACCGCCTAGATTTTAACATTCGGTTGTCCGTGACTTTGCTCGTAGCACAGTTACGATACACCTATTCTGGGGATGCTTTATCGGTAGGTATGTTTAACTTTGGGGAATAGTCTGGTTGGGATGATCACTGGTGGTGTAAAGATGAGAAGCTTTGACTGATATAGAGCGACCAAGAACCTTTGAAGGCTTACTCTGCCGTTTGTATTGAAATTAAGCTTGGGGCTGAAGTTAAAGGGATTAGATCCCAGGCTACAAGTTACTTGTAGCCTGTTATGCTTACTATGTGGTAGTATCACGATACTTTTAGCGAAATGCCTTCTCAAGCTACAGACCAGGCAGTTGCGCCCGCTGGGGCGGTGGAAGGACCTCAAGATGGATTCGACCCCTTGCCACAAAAGATTGCGCTTGCTGTTTGAATGTAAAGTACTGCTAATGGCTCGAATTGAATGCCTTTAAAATCCTTAAAGCAGCCATGCTATAGGTGGCTTAAATCCAGTGCCTTTTATAACTGAAGCGTAAGAGTTTGTCAATGGAAATCAGGCGTGGAAAGAAATGTGCGCTTGAAAGTACTTCGCTTCCATGTGACAGGATAATTTTCATATGTTTAGTAAACATCTTCTAAAAAGGGAAGCTGGATTTATACAGAAAATCCACTGTGCAGAATAAAATTTGAGTTCAGATGTTTATCAAACTAGACCTTTAAACCCAAGCGTCATGGTGCTTTCAGGAAAGAAAATTAGAGGCGTTTTATTTATAATTGTTATCTACTGACATTAATTCCGGTTCAATAAAGAGATTGTATATTTAAGTTTATTAGCCCTGCTACAAAAATAAGCAATGGGTGCTCAAAACCCCATAATTAGTCGAGAGGAAGTAGTAGGAGTATTGACATACCAGCAACGATAGATAAGATTTCGGGGAATGATAATCGCTTGGAATCTTGTGACTTGATAGAAGGTAGGGAGTGCATAGTCGCCACATAAAGGAAGGTGCCGCCGGAAAAAAGCAACAGCCACCCAGTTATCCATTGGAGGGCATAGAAGGAAGACAAGTGTGCCAATTTCAGCAACAAATGGGTAAACATAGCAGTGGTAGGGGCAGAGATAGAAAAATACACGAGCTGCCGTAAAATATGAGGGCGGTGAATGCCAATGTTTAAAAGGAAAGTGGAAAGGCCAAAGGCAGCTGGTGCTTTGTGTAAAGCAACAGCAAAGAAAACAACTGCACTGACTTTCATTTGCTCACTGACTGATGCTGCCCCAAGGGCAATACCATCAGCTGCGGCATGAATTAGTAGTCCTATAGCAGCGTGTGATCTTTCTAGGTAAATAACATTGTTGGGTGTATGACCAAGCTCTTCACTAATCAACGGAATATGATGGGAATGACTTCCTTCGCCTATTTGATCAATTAAAAACATGAAGCAAAAGCCGGCCATTAAAGCAAACCCAATTGTCCTATGCTGAGAGTTGCCTTCTACAAAGGGATCCTCGAAAATAAAAGAGGATGTGGGCCCTTGAACTTTTGGGCCTGTTATTTTACTAGAATTTAATTGTCCTTCTTTTGAACCATTGTTGCTTGGCTCCTCGTATGCGGAAGTTTTATTTGCATAGTAGAGATGAGAGGACTGGCTTATTTTGTTGGCGTCGATGAGAGTTTGAACCCCTTCGGGTATAATTACAAGAAGTGCACAGCCTATCAACATCCCAGCTCCAAAGGCGGTAAACAGTTTAAGCTTGGAGGGTGCAATATTTAAAATAAGCGGCAGATACCCTGCCAAGAAAGCACCCAACGCCATAGCGAGACAAATAAAGCTAAGGATGATAAGATCCATTTAAAACCAAGAGAAAAAACCTACAGTTACTATTGCTTCAAGCTATCAAAGTTATATCAAATAAAGGCTTCTATCATTAGATATAAGGGGGAATGCTTGGTGCATAAAAACTCAAACTACTTTAATCAAAGGAGAAGGTAACAAATATACTATTGGTTGAACTTGGACGTTTAGGCTAGACATGTAGTCTTTGCCACGATGATGGTACCTGAGACTGAACGCACCTCAAATCGTTGATCCGCATTACAAGGGAATTTAATCCTGGATCCATACTTCTCCAATCTATGGGACAGTTATAGACACGAGCTGCCTGTTACTCTATAAACAACATTCCAACCCTAAATTAAATTGCTATTGAATACAGTAAAACGTAATCCAAAGGCTCCTATTTCAATCCCAAGTTTGAGAGCAAGATAATCACTCTTTTCACCGCATACAAAGCTTGACCCCGATACCAGGCTTTTAATTCATAAATAGCCGAAGCGATCCATTTGGTCGAACATATATAAATTCTGAAAGTTTTTATTTGAAATAAAAGATCCATCGGAAATAATATATTTAATCCGTCCAACTCCTAATAGTAAGCTTTATTACAATCGGCTATAGACAACTTTAGAGTTGGAGCTGTAACTTCAACAGTTTTAAACTACAATTCAAGCGAAACTCAAACCACCTGGATTTTAACTCTGATTTACTGGGAGCTTTAAAAGCTCGAAAGCTGTTGGCTGAAACCATCGCCGGAGTTTTTATAGCAAAGCTGCAAGTTTCTATCAGCATTAAATTATTTTTTGGGTTTTCGGTTAAGGGAGTGCGGTTACAGTGATCTCCGTTAATTGAGATTCACCCGTTCCGCTGTTATGCTTGATCCCCTCAATCCTTACACGCATTTCTCGACCACTTCTTCAATCCAATCCTCTACGGTTCAAAAATCAATCTCCACTATCTCTATCTCTTATCTTCTATAAAGTGGAGCCACATACTCTAAATTCAGCATCTCAATAAATCAAATGCTGGCTCTAAACTTAGAACCCAATCAACTTACCAAACTCACAAAATCAGATTATCTTTAAGAAAGTTCAAATTGAAA
>QTSX02007496.1:0-31816 GCA_014839935.2 Entomophthora muscae | reverse complement strand
ATTAGCATAATACGTAAATACTGTATATCACAGGGTGTTTCAATTACCAACCCCAAATAACTCTGATGGGGGTTGGTATAGCTCAGCACCATGCACAGCAGCTTTCTTTGCTGCAATGAACAAAATTAAGCTCAGTTAGAAGAAATCTATGCCACCCAGAAAAAAAGTGATGAGCTTAAATTATTTAAAACTCATTTGGAATGGTGTCAGAGAATCTAATAGCTCTGAATTATTAGGTAAACCTATTGGCTCTGAATTTAGCTTATCTCATTAACCCTTTACATCTTTGAGCCAATAAAGAATAAAAGTGAGGTTTCACCCAACAATGAAGACCCTAAGCAGATAATTTTTTCTGAGATAACAACAAATATACCATCTAAAAGGGTATTGACTCATGTGGAGACTTCACCTCCTCAAACCCCTTTGTCCTCCACTACTGCAGGGAATACAGTTGTCACAACATCTACAATTACTCTCTCTTGGGAAAGTAATTTCCCGAGTGATTCCCCAACTAATCATTAAGTCAGTGGCACTCTTATCAATTGTCCATCTAATACAGGGATCAAGCCTTTTGAGTCCTAAGCAGAACATTACCTGGACAAGCTCAATGACTACTATGATATACATGGACAGCATGTGGCTTCCCATGATACTACTTAACCCTCAATAAAGTATCATTCTCTTCTTAATTTTCCTTGTTATCTTGTTTTATATACTTCCAAGAAACATACAGTTGACAAGTGGACAAAATAAGGGGCTATAAGAATTTATTTTAGACTATGTTTCAGAAAAATATGTTTAGATATTAAGGTGTTAGTTATGGTGCTGCCAAAAAACGTTGTCAGAAATAAGGTAAATATAATGATTATGTTGAGAAAAGCTATCGGACATGTATATGGTTTGTTTTCATGGGCTATAAAGCTCATCTTCTAACTTAATGGGGCTCAACCCTGGTAGTTAAGATTATCTTGTTTTGGCAGGTCGCCAGGGGCTTGGCAGATTTGACAAGGAGGTCGATATTTACTTTGTACGAGACAGTAGCTATCGTGTGCTTGTGACAAACTTTATGACCCATGATATTAGACTTCTTTAAAAAAATCATTCGTATGAACTAGCTATTTATATAGATATATTCTTGGCAAACAAGGCTAGTGCGATATAGCACAGTTGAGACCCTACAATGACAAATGTAGTATTGATTATCGAAGGGCTATGAGTTCTATAAAGCTGAATTGAAGCAGCTAGCCTTGCTAGTATTTAATTTTAAATCGATAATAGATATGGTTTAATTACTAAAAAAAATTCCTTGGAATTAAATTGCATCTGAATGATGGTTGAAATGGCTATTGTAATCGTCTATAAAGCAAACTATGTTACTTATTTAGCCAAGTTAACTGGAGATGGTATTGCTGACAATGTGCTTAATCAAATGGATTGAGTGGTTTAACACTGGTTATTGGAGCCTTAGAAATACTGGACAACTGTTAAAACGAAGCGTACAAGGACAAAAGGAATATCATAGCGCAGGTAAGGGTATGTTTGTATGTACATGATACATGCTTGAGCCATGGCCAGTCTCGTCGCGAACAGATCGTTAGTTGCTGCGTCAGTGATGGAGCGCAGTTGGTTGGTGATCTGATCCCGCGCAGCATCCCCTAATCCGCCTACCAAGTACCTTAGTGAAGTGGAGTGTAGGATTGGGAACTCGTTGTTGAATATGAGCGTGAACTGGGTAAACTCCCTAATTAGCTTTAAATCATCCGGGTTGTAATATCCTTCTGGTATGTTTCGGATGGAATCTTGAGGGATGGCGTGAGGTGAGTTGCGTGGTGCCGACTTACTTGGATTCAAATCAGACTCAGCCCCTTTTTTGATTTACCATTAAATACACCAGCTCTGTTTTTAGTAGCCTTAGAATCCATGCACGATCTAGAGATATTGAAAAGTACCATCTGCTTAAATAGTGCTATAGTCCCCCACTTGATTTCCAAGCTTCAAAGACGTTCATATTTTTCGTTGGTTGTGTCAACTATACCAATGATCATCAATCGATGGCAAAGCGGATTAACAAAGAGATAGAAGAAACAAAAGACGTCCAAAGGTTCCAAGTACAAGAATGAAATCATACATTACAATTGATATTTAACTTGCACCAAGTCCATTATTATAAATTATACTGTAGGTAGTAATGCTGAAACAGTAACCCCGATTTCACTGCATCGATCACATCACTAAATAAAATCCATTTTAACTGTGGAGAATCTGGATCCCAGATGGATAAGCTTGAAGCTTCCGAAAAAAATAAAAATGTTAAATAAAAAAATATGGGAAGAATGTCACCTTCGTATCAATTTCTGATAGCATATAAAATGTTATTATAAATTCTCAAAGTTAATCCAGACGTCAACCAAAATCTCGGGTAGTATAGTGGTGAGTATCCCCGCCTGTCACGCGGGAGACCGGGGTTCAATTCCCCGCTCGAGAGATATTATTTTGTACCAACAGTCACATTTTTCCTAGTCAAATATTTTTAAACATACCGACAAAAGAATGATTGTGATGATGTACAACTTTTGTAAATCATTTCTAAATAATGAACTCAATAAAATATGGCATTACTCAGGATCCAATAATTGTGTTGTAATATCAATACATTTTCTAGATTATTGTTGAAAGCCAATGTAGATTATAATGCTTTTAAACATAATAGTGTTACCATCCTGCTATCAAGTTTCACCTCTTCAGAACTTAAGATAAATTATTTATATATCAAAGCTTGATATTTCTGATAAAAATGGAGCATTGTGCACCTTTTTTAACAGATCTTTTAAATGGTTTTTACAGCTATCAAGAAAATAAATAAGAATCCAAAGCAACCAGAACTCAGGTGAAAATCTATAATAAAAAAGGGGACACTGCCTGGTAAAAATAAAGCAATTGTAAATAATATACTCATGGGAAGTATATGATACAGGAAAAATTTAGAAAATATTTTTTGTCTTTGTTGAAATAGAAGAACTTTACATATCCATTGGTATATCAAATAGATCATGGTCTCAAAAGAGGTAAATCCCTCTGAAAAACCATGAGGCTGCTCCCCATATAATATCTGTGTCAGGATTTGCCTTTTTCATTAGCTGCTACTCTGTTTCCTTTATATATTTTTTTGGCTTTTTTTGGCTTCTGAGTATTACCAGGATTGTTGCTGTCACTTCACTCTTAAACTCCTATTTTTTCCCTACATTTCTCACATTTGGACTTCATATTTGGCTTAGTTAAAGCCTATTTATGAATTAAATGATGAATTAATACTTTCCAAACATTGCTTACCTCTTGCCACCTGGTTTCAAACTCTGGACCTACTTTAGGAAGATTAGTAATTGGCTCTGAAAGTCTTACTTTTCACCATACGCCCGCTTACGTCCTTCCCTTCAGTTCGGACTGGTTTTTCCTTCTATTTTTGCTTGCTTTAACCAGAGAGCGTCGCTGTAACTGTTTCCTCTCCTCCTTCCAAAATCTCCTTTATGCTTACCTAACTGCTTAAAGTTAATTCAAGCAGTTGGCCCACAAACCTTGGTGTCTTTCTTCCAATGATCAGATAACCTTTTTGGGTTAAACATTTACTTTCAATTTGCACCTCACTTTTCCAAGCTCAATAAAAGGCTTGGTTCACCAGTCTCAACATTAAGTTGAGATTGTTTGACTTGCACCTCAAAAAAGGTACTTGTTAGGGTTTGTGGCTTGTGTTTTCTTTTCTAATCTAGTTTGACTTTAGTTTTGACCTTATGATTCCTTTTGATTTTCTATTTCATCAGTTAGGTAGTTTCTATAATAATACACACAATTTTATTATTGATAGTTTTAACCCCCCAACTAGTGGTGAGCAATTCCCTGACTTAGAAATTGATTTTTTGACCAAGTCCTCATTCATTAAGACTGGGTTCTATTTTATTTTCTTAGGATTAATCAATTGCCTCAGCCCTTATTTTACCTCCTACAAGTTTCTAGGAGCCCTAGTCCAGTTGTTACTACAAACCTTACCTACTTTTTTATATGTGACCAACATAAATATAAACAGTATTAAAGCTTTGGTTTACAACCATCTTCCCCAAACTATGAGACCTTACAATCTGGATTAGCTCATTAGACTATCAACTACTCAATGTTGAAGCCATTCCTCAGAGAAATGATTCTTTAAGAGGAAGTAATCAAAATAGTGTAACATCCCAGAGTATTGAAAGGTGAAGCATTGGGTAATTTATTGAGCTTATCTGTGGTTCAAGATTGGTATTGATTCAGTTTGACCTTGGATACTAGTAGTTGTAAATCTCTTTAACTTGTCTTGCCTTAATTTGCATAGACAGTCAATCATGATATATCTATTTGAGTGTTGCTTTATATCCAATCCCTTTGATAACATAGGCATGGTTGGTTTTGGCTTTCATGATTATCCTGGGTCCTTATCATAAATTGGGCCTTCTAGTCCTTCTGGGTACTGCTTGGGGAGTTTCTTGCTTAATAAGAACAGGAAGTGTGGGGTGCCTGGTCACCAGTCCCCAAAGTGTGTCCTGGGTCATAGCCAGGGACCAGCTGGAAGGGGTTGTCATTCTCTAGTAAGAGAAAATGTATCTCAGAAATATGTATATGGGTCAAAATGTGCTTTTATTCACTCTCAGAAGGGAGATCCCCTTAGAAACCTTCTGGTATAGGGCCTGGGGGGGGCAGGAAAATAATATGGATTTGCCAATACTTGGAGTCTTCCAATAATATCCTGGACTCCTTGTACTTGGTCTTAGACACCTATACCTTAGTCTTGGACTTCTGCTCCTTGAACTTGGACTCCTTCACTGTAAACTTGGACTCCTGCGCTGTGCTTAGGGTCCAGCCCCTTAATCTTGGGCTCCAGATTTCTGTATAGCTTTAGTGTCCTTGTTATTCCACTTGTATCAGTCCAACCAAGCTCCTGCTGGCAATCAAAAGGTTTCCAAAAATCTCTCAGCAGAAACTCCAAAAGACCCAAAAAGATCCTGTAACTTTCCAGCTAGCACCCTTTTTTAGTGTCTTTTTCCCAGAAGTTCTGCCTTCTAAATGGCTTTCTTCAAAAGCTTAAACCATTGCTGCTCACTTTTTCCTATAATAACTTAAGCTTACATACTTAATTTTTCAAAAGATTAAAGTATTAATTCACTGTTTTCTTGCTTATACTTTAAGCTTTTGGCTTCCAAACAATCATATTAATCAGTAACCATTCCAGAACTCAACCAATGAATGCATAGCGCAAAACTGGACAATTTCTGAAGTTCCACTGGGATCCAACTAGGAAATCAATTTCCTCTGCTCAAACTGCTCAAAGCAACAACTCTTTGCACACCAAAGCGTTAATCAGTTCACTATTCCAGCACCAGTCTTCCCTGCATTCAACCTAAACCAATTTAAATAGTAGAATACTATTTAAATTGTTCTTTTTGGACCTCTTCAATGTTTTCCCCCATATATTTACAAATATTGTAAAATCCAAGGAAAACATCTCACCAAAACAACTTTGTATCCAACTCTCATAGTAACATACCTTCATCTATACTAGGAACTTAATAAATAAATCTCTTACCCACACTTCTATCCACATTCCTTCTTGAGTTTAATACTAAGCCAAGGAAAAAATTCCACATTTTCCCACCTTGGCAAATTAATTTGTCAGAATCATGGCTCATTTCTCTGGACCACCAGTTCTTCACCAGCATTTTCTGGTCCTTCAGCCAGCTCCTGTATCATGATCAGCTAATCCTGCATCATGATCTTCAAGTCCTTCAGCTTATCCTCACTTTGAACCACCTTGGTTCCAACTGCACAATGAACCAACAGTCCCTCAACTAGTCTTCACTGTGATCATACAGTCCTTCTTACTAGTCTTAACTTCTGATCCCATACTATGAACCACCTTAGTTATTTATCTCAGTCCCCGTTACCAAAACCTGTAGACCCAGGAATGAGTCTACATTGAACTGGCGTTTGACTGGGCCCTCACAAGTAGCAATTCACTTAGGCCATCCAACCATAGATCAATAAAGTCTATGCCACTGTTTTTACTCACCCAGGTGATTAAGTCTGGGCTTTCAGTTGCAAAGTAATCAGCTTTACTTCCAAGAGGCCTGATAACACCAAGTTCTGCAGCTGCTTCCCCAAGTAACCGCCTTGGTGACACCTCTGAGCAAATTTATGCCCTCCAATGCTCACTCTGGGTTCTCCCCAAAGCTCCCATAGGGAAATAAACAAGGACACCCTACCAGTCTGTTAGGTAGGATGCTTGCTCACAGACCTTCTGCAAGCATATCAGGGTACATAGAGCCCTCAGAGCTCTTTTCCTCCCTGATAGCTCACGCTACCCGCCAGGGGTCCAAAACTTACAGCACTGGTAGCCCACTGGCCTACCATGCTGGCACACTCTTCTACCCTGGCAGCCCGCGTTACCCGCCAGGGTCTAAACATCTTCCAGACTGAGTAGCAAACACTACCCATCAGGCTGGATCACTCCCCACCCCAAGCAGCTAAAGTTCCCTGCTGGGCTATCTCATTCTTCACCCTAAGCAGCCACAGTTCCCTGCTGAGTGAAGACCTCTAGCCCACAGCAGCCAATATCTTCTGCTGGGTGGAGACAAAATCTGCCCCTAGTAGTCTTTTCACCTACTAGCTAGGCCTTACCTTTCCTAGTAGCCATCATTCCCTACTAGGCCTCTACCTGCAACCAACCAACAACACATTGTCAATCTTCAGCATAGCGTCTTTATTTGAAGCCAAATCAACCCTTGGCTGCAAAACCGTTTACATGTGGATCATCACAGGGTAGCTTGATTCTTGTAATGAGTCAAGCACCAAAACAATTTACCCACCAGAGAGGATCAGCTTCTGTTCATGTTATTGTATTTGGAAATCCAAGTCAATTTCCTAATTTGGCTTCAAGTGGCTGGATAATTGGATCACATGTCACAAACCTGCTTACTCAGAACCTTGCTAAAGGGTTGAGCCTGCTGTTTTGACACCCCCGGCTGAAGGTCAGCCTCCTCTGGGGAAGGCTGTCAGGGAGGTCATTGTGAGCCTGGGCGCCATACTGGACTAGCTGTTATTCAGTGGCGGGTGGTACGGTCTCTTGTTGCTTTTGTCTTGCTTTGCAGGGCCTGAGGCAATCATGGTGGAGGACTTTGTCTTGTTTTTGTTCTCCGAGTCCTTGCACAAGGTAAGTGTTGTTTCTGTTCACCTTTAGAATGATGGCAGGGCCCACTTTTTCTGGCTGTAATTTACCTTTGTCAGTATTCATGACCCAAACCTTGTCACTGACCTCATGTCTGTCTTGGATGGGAACAAAGGTCTTTTGTAGACACTTTTCTTCTTTTTCTGGTTGATTGCTTTTGGCCTGAATAACCTGGGGATCTGAGCGGAGTGGAACCTTGCTTGGAATTTTCAGCTTAGGTCCTGATAGTGCTTGGATGATATTAGATTGTGTGCCATAAACTAACTTGAAGGGGCTTTTACTGGTGGATCTGTTCACACAGGTCCAGCATACAAGCAATGCAGTTGGTAGCTGCTTGTACCAATCCTTGAGTCTCCCGGCGGTGATCTTGGCCAAGGCTTGCACAAGGCTGCCATTCAGTTGCTCCACAAGTCCATTGGCCTGAGGATGTTAAGGTGTTGTCACCATGTGCCAGACCCCATTCTTGGTGAGGTATACATTGATATCTTGAGAGGTCAATTCTTTGCCTCTGTTGGTTATCAGGAGTTCTGGCTCTCCGAACTTGCTGATGATTTCTCTTCCTATGAATTGCTGTACGTCATTGCCTGTATGTGTCTTTACTGCTTCTGCCACTGGCCATTGTGTGGCAAAGTCTATTTCAGTAACAATGTATTTATTTTTGTTATGCTTCCCTGGTATAGGACCCACAATGTCTAGGGCCCACACCTTGAAGGGCAGTTTCATGCAAATAGGTAGTACTAATTTAGGTAGGGTTTTGCTTTTTGTAAATTTTTCACATACTTCACATTGATCTAAGACTTCCTGGACATCCCAGTATAAGGTTGTCCACCATGCTTTGTGTTTAAGGAATTTGTAGAGGTTGCGGCTTTTTGTGTGTCCTAGGTCTCTGTCAGGGATCCAGTCTTGGGCGGCCTGTCGTTTTCAGGGGTAACTCAGACCAGGTTTTTTGCGGGCAATGCTCACCACAAGAGGGGAGCTAACTTAAAAAGATAGGAGAAAGACTTTCTCACCCAGGACTACGGGCTGGCAGCCGGGATTATAGTGTTAATCACCCCTGTGAGGGTGATGTACACAATCCCAAACAGATTACCAGTATGGTCAGTTGGAAGGTCAGGTGAGGAAGCAGGAATAGGTTTTGGGGTCACAGGCAGTTCCATGGGTAGGTTGTAAGCAGGAAGATAGTTAAATTTTCCTCTGAAAAGCTTGGGTGTTGAAAATATCCATGGGCCTTGTCAGTTGTATCTAATGGCAGATTGTATGTGGGCCACAGAATTGAGTTCAAGTATCTTTTCCGGGGGGGGGGGTTAGTACTTGTATTTGGGTTTCAGAGGGTAGTTGGTAAAATGAATGGGTCCAAAGGGTACACCAGGAGGACAGAAAACTGCAGGCAGTGGGGCAGGAGGGCCAGGGGATCTCAAAATGAATTGGTAGATAGCAAATACAAAATAAGAGAATAGTTTCATGAGCCAAAATAACATAACCTTTATTCAAAAATGGCAATGAGGTTTGACCTCAGAATCTATAGGCATATATAGCATTCCGCCTCCAAACTTAGTATTTTCCATATGGGCTTCATCAAAATATCAGGAAAAATGCGGCCGGGTGGCCAGGAGGCCCAGGTGCAGGAGCGGCAAAATGGTACCTCAGCTGGGTGTTCTCTCATTGATCAGAACGTCCAAATTGGTCACTTGATTTTCTTGATTTTGGGCTGTGGTCATGGGGTTGGGCTCAAAACCCGGGTTTTCCTTTGGTAGTTGAATTTGATTGGTTACCCAAGAGGACTTCAAGTTCATGAAGTTCACGGAGGCACCTTCTCTGCCTCCATTAGGCAAATCAAGAAGCTCATCCTCAGGCACCACCATAGTTGAACCTGCGCTGGTATTCTGGCTTTGGGACTTAGCAGGGGCCTCAGCTTGCAGAAGCTCAACCTCAGCAAAATGCAGGCAGGCTCCTGGTCCATGGGGCCAGCGGCCCGCAGGAATTCAGGTTCAGGGGTCGAATCCCGCCCTTGGGCCTGAGTTTCCAGGGGTAATGAATTGTCAATCCTGACAGTCTCTGTGGTAACATAGGATGGTGTAAACTCGCTGATGTGTGGGAATATAAGGGATGGTTGTTCTGTCAGACATTTTTTGATGTAGGGTCCCATATACATCTGCAAATAGGTGCTCATTCTTAATGATGGTTTCTTTTGTTATGTCTGTGGTACCAGGGGGGAAACCTTTGTCCTTTGTCCGAAGCACCAGGAGAGGCCAGTCTGGGTCAAGCCCATTCTTGCCTCTCATGGCTCTGATGTATGGGCACAAGAGTGCGTCTGCCATGGCAAGCTCTGGATCAGGCTTATATTGTATGAGCATATTGAACCTCTCCAGAAGTTCCATCCAGCGGGCTTGACAGCAGGACAGGTTTTCTTGGGTTTTAAAGTAGATAAGCAACTTGTGGTCTGTCAAGGCCATGAACTCCTCTTGCTGTTCTAGATAATAACGTCATTTGATCAGGCAGTGCACAATTGCTAGCAACTCTTTGTCATGTATAGGGTATCAGCACTTGCTGTCTGTCAGTTTGCGTGATTCATAGGCTACAGATAGGAAGTCACCATCATTGTTTTTGATTTGTCGTATTCCCCAATGGATGCGTCTGAGGCATCTGTCTCCATTTGGTATTCTCCATTGCATTTGGGGGATTGCAGGATGGGTGATGTTGTGAGTTTCTTTTTAAGACGCCTGAAGCAAAGGTCACATTGGGGGTCCATATGAACTTGGATTTGGCGCCAGTTATGGGGGACAGAGGTGCAGTCAGGACGCCACAGTTGGGTATGAATCATTGTACATAGGCAATCATTCCCAAGAATGTGCGGAGTTCTGACTTGGTCTTTGGTGGTGGCATTTTGCAAATGGCCTGGATTTTCTGGCTGTCAGGTTTGATGCCATCTTTTTAAACTACGTGTCCCAAGAAGGGCAGCTGTTTGAAGAAGAACTGGCATTTGGAAGGCTTTGCTGGCAGTTTATGTTGTGCCAGGGTGGCAAAGACTGCCTCCAAGTCTTTGTGATGTTGTTCTGCCAAGGGGATGTAGAAAATGATGTTGTCCAGGTATACTAAGGCATGCTTGTCAATGTGGGGGGCAAACACCTTGTTCATGAAGGTCACAAAGGTTGATGGGGGTGTTCATCATTCCAAAGTTGAGTACCACACACTCATACAAACCATATTTAGTGTGGAAGGCTGTTTTGGGGATGTCTTCCTCCTTGATACAGATCTGGTTATAGCCTGTGGTTAGGTCAATCTTGGAGAAGACCGTGGCGCTACCTGAGGCATCAAAGAGATTTTCAATGAGTGGTAGTGGGTAATAATTCTTGATAGTAACTTTGATTAGGGCTTTATAATCCGTGAATAGGCGCAGAGTACCATCTTTCTTTGCTACAAAGAATACAGAAGCACCAAAAGGAGACTGTGAGGGGCGGATAAGTCCTTTCTCTAACACTTCCTTGAGGTAAGCACATAGGGTGTTGTCTTTGTTTGGGGTAAGGCAGTAGATGGGTTGCGCCTTGGGTACAGCTCATTTGAGCTGGATAGAGTGTTGGATGTGTTTCTCTGGTGGCAACCCAGGTAGAGCCTCTTTGAAGATTTCAGGATGACAGGCCACAATTTTGCAATCCTGAGGCGTGGAGGTATTTTGTGATCCTTGAAATGTATGATCTTGTACTGGCAGGAGTCCCAGTCATTTGCCTTGAGGTTCTCCTTTTTGTCCAGGGTCTCTGTGATGCATACAAAGACAAGGTCGCGTAGGAGCTGGTCTACTGAGTCAGGGTAGATCTGGTGATTGATAACTTCACGTTTGATGGTCAGTACAGAGGTTGACCAGTCTACATGTGGATTGTTCTTTAGCAACCAGTCCTAGTACAATGTCAAACTTAGGAAAGTTGATAACAGGACCCTGGATGGTGGAATGTAGGTTCTCTAGCATGACAGAGAAGGGGGCAGTTTTCCATGTCATGGCAATGTGATGTTCATCAGCTAAAACCACGTTTTTAATCCGCAAAGGATTAGTGGCTAGCTTGAACTTATCTACAAAGCTACTGTTGACTAGGGTTTGATCTGCGCCCAAATCCAGGAGTGCTGAACCTGTGTAACTTCAAAAGTGGAAAGGATAAGACATCAGTTTATTTGAATGTCTGGCAATGGTGTAAAGCGCCAGGTCTTCTGAGGGTACATGGATCATTGGACACTGGTCTATGCCCTCCAGTTGGTATTCATCATTGGGCAAGTTAGGAGTTGTTTAGGGAGAGCTTGTATTGCTTAGTGCTCTCCCTGGGATTTCCCCTTGTCTTAGTTATCTTGTGTGGCAGTGATACAGAAATGGATACAGTTTGACTGGTTGTTGTTCCCATGTCCATGTCCATTTGAACCTGCAGGTTTATGGTTTGCATTACTGCTGTTGTTCCAAGGGGGTGGTTGATTGGAACTCTCAGCTGGGTGAGAATCTTTGGGTCTCTCTCTCTTTCCAGTTTGCGCCTTGTGGAGAGCGTTGGTTGTTTGTTCTGCCTTCTCTGCTTTGCAATATAGACTTTGCAAGTTAGTTACTTGGTCCAGGTTTATGTGTCTCATTACATGTGACTTGAGTGCGTTGTAGTACATGAGATGGGTAGCTGGAGTGTCAAAAGCCATATCAGAGGGGGCATGTAGTTGGAGTTCCTTGTAAGTGTGGGTATGTTCTTTTACTGTGCCAGTTTGGGTCAAGTTCTTCACTTGGTGGATGATCATAAGTGATAAGGGGCGCCTTTTGGGGAAGCTTCAAATATAAAAGTAGAAAGAGAAGAAGTATATTTTATTGGATAATACTTTAGGCTTATATAACTTTAGCTGTGGCGGGGATACTAGTTGGATCAAACCCAGGGGATAGTCATGTGCTGGATGAGTTCAAGCCGTTGGATACCTGGACAGTCATGTGATATTGGTTTGTTGCCATTTCCAGTATGTCAAATGGTATATTGGAAAGGCACCAAATTGGGCAATGACTGGATGTTAGTTGTGATGGCAATAGCCGGAATACTTGTACATCCAGACCCTCAACAAACCCCCTCCCTTAAGGAGTTACTCAGGTACATCAGGAGGGGGCTTTGTCTTGACAGCTGCCGCCTGATGTTCCTGGAGTTATTTACTAGTGGGCACCAACTGGGTCAAGTGTTCTTCTTTGCTGGGGCGGAGGCAAGATCTGTGGTACTTTTTGGTGATGGGCTCTTTGGCACCCTGGAACTTAACCAGGTAGGTGTTCCTGTCTGGTTGGTATCTGATGATTCTTCCTGGTCCTCTGTGTACTGAGTCTAGCTTCTTTCTGTTCCCTGCTAGAACCCAGACAGGGGAGTTGATGGGGAGTGGGTCCTCTGTTGAGGTTACCTTTTGAGTTTTGAGTCTCTTTATTTCTGCCATTTTGGCTTTGAGGTGTATGTGTTGTAGAGTTGGTTTATGTTCTACTGTGGGAGGTTTCCCCGGGGGATCTTCACATATGGTTGGTTATTGCAGGTGACTATTTCTGGCTTGTACCCGTATGTTAGTTCAAACAGTGAGTAGCCTGTCCCTTGATTGGTACAAACCCAGGATACTAGTAATGCATGTTTCACATAGAGTGGCCAGGTGTCTTTGGCTTTGCCATCCATTATTTTCTCCAGGGTTCTGATAAGGCTGTCGTTCAGGCGTTCAACTCTGCTGTTGGCCTGTGGCCTGTAGGGCAAGGTTGTGGAGTGTTTGATGTTTTTTGTTTTTAGATTGTCATTTACTACGTGGCCTGTTAGCTATTTTGCTCCATCTGTTATGATGTAGTCTTGAGTGCTGTAGTCCACTATGATTGCTTTATTGATGAATCAATTTATTGTTTCTGCCTTGTGATCTTTTGTTGCCCAGCAGATGGGCCAATGTGTGGCAAAGTTGATGGCTACAATTAGGAAACATTGATTTGTTTTGGTTTCTGGGAAGGGTCCCACTACATCCAGTCCCCAAACCTTAAATGGTTTGGGGTCAGGTACTGGGTTAACTGTTGGCTGTGGCGCCTTGGTGCTGGCATATTTTCCACATACTGTGCACTTTTTTAGAACATCAATTATGTCTTTCTTCAGGTTGGGCCACTATACTATCTCTTTTAATGTGAGATATAGGTTGTTAGCCTTTGTGTGTCCTAGCAGACAATGGTGTCTTAGTATAGTGTCAACTCTTTGTGCAAGTGGGATGTATGGGATGTGTTTATCCTTGATGATTTGGTATACTGTGCCATTTGATATTTGGAAATGTTTTTCATTCCTTACTAGTGTATCATGGGATAGTTGATGTGTGGAGGGATCCTTTCATTTTGTCTTGTACTCAGTGTTGTATAGGTTGGGACAGTCAGGGTCCAGGTGGTCAGGGTGATCCTCTCTTGGCTGGCATAGTCTAGAGAGAGCATTGGCTGTGACCAGCTCTGCCCCCTTTTTGTATCAGATGTCCAGGTTAAGCTTTTCCAGCAAGGACATCCATTTGGCTTGGCGCCGCACAAGTGCATTCTGAGTTTTGAAATAGATTAAAGATTTGTGGTCAGTTAGCACTTAGACGTTCAAGTGTCCTTCAAGATAACATCTCCATTTCTTGCATGCATGATATATTGCTAGCAATTCTTTATCATGTATTGGGTACCTTTGCTCAGTGTTTGTTAGTTTTTTGCTTTTGTAACATACTGGCAGGAAATCTTGCTGCCCTGGCTGGCGGATGCGTAGGACTGTGCCAATGGCGGTGTCACTAGCATCTGACTCAAGCTTGTAGCACCTGTTGTTATTAGGGTATTGCAAGATTGGTGCTTCAATCAAAGCTTGCTTTAATAGTTGGAAATTCTTGTCGCATTCTGGAGTCCAGATGAATTTCTTTTTGGCATTACCTTTTGTTAGGTCATTGATTGGTGTGGTGAGCTTTCCGCAGTCTTTGATGTATTTCCTTAGGTAAGCTACCATACTGAGAAAGCATCTTACTTGTTTCACAGAGGTGGGACGTTGAAAGTTGTTTATGGCTTTTATTTTATCTGGGTCTGATTTGATGCCACCGTCAGAGACAATGTGGCCCAAGAACAGGAGTTCCTTTTTCATAAATTGGCACTTACTAGGCTTAGTGTATAGTTTGTGCTTTGCGAGTCAATTTAGTGTCTTGCAGACATTTGTGAGGTGTTCCTCTTTTGTTTTTTGAAAATATGATGATGTTGTCAAGGTAGCATAATGTGTTTGAGAGACCGTTTAGTGCTTGGTTCATAATGGTGACAAAAGTCGTGGGAGCATTGGCCATCCCAAAGTTCATTTATTCAAGTTGCCCAGACATTTCTGACTGGTACAACAAGCCCATAGGGCCAAAAGAAGAATGCTCAAAAGACTTGTAATAATAAAAAAAGGAAGAGGGGCAAGGAAACCTACAGGGCAGGAGAAAAACTTGGGTGAAGGAGGAAGGTGTGAAGGGGAAGAGTGGATTGAGCTATATATTCCACGCTGGGGGTAATATAACTTTTGTGAATAATGGATAGTGGATGCCATCAGTCCAGATTGAATTGTATTGAGCCCAAAAAAAGCCAAGCCAGAAAAAATTTGGGCCTTTGGCCAGCATTTTTTTGTTGCTTGATTCCATTTTGTATGTGTGGCCAGTGGTGTGCGTGGGGTTTGGGAGGGGAAAGATTTTGGGTTAGAACCTCTTTTTTGGGCCCTAATGATAAAAACCGTGAGTTAAAACTTGGCAGAAGGTCCAATTGAAATGTGCTGATCCGGAGCAATCTGGGCAGAAATTCCTGTGGGCTGGCTGCCTGCGTTTTTTTGTTGAGCAGCCTGATACAAATTTTTGTGGCTAAATCTGTGTGTGGCTATGATTTTAGGGACAATGCCTAGGGTTAGCGCCCCCCAAAACGGTGGGATGGAATCTCTAGGGTTTGGTGCGTTGGGGAGTGGTAGATCAAGGGGCAAATAACCAATCCAAATTAATCCAGGCCATTAGCCCTTGGGCCTTCTGCCCAGATTTTTTTGTTGGAGGGTCTGAGCCTGTAACAGGATGGTCCATTATGTTGTGGCTGAATTAGAGTGCGGAATTGTAAGGCTGTGCCCTCAGTGCAACTGGTAGATCACACATGAGTACCAATCCATGTAACTGTGGCTTTCACATGTGTGTTAATTTCTGGGCCACATTTTTTTTAAAATTGATGACCCACCTTGGATTGTGTGGCGTTATGTGGTAAATATATAAGGGGTCTGATTTTGGAATGTGTTGTTCAATGGGAGCAAATAAGGTGCATTTTTGCGGGCTGTGTTTATCCAGAAACTGTGGTCCTTTGGCCCAGGGTTTTTGTTACCCAATTACTTCCATGCTTGACTGCTGCTATGGTGAACTCTATTAATCCAGATGCAGCTTCTTATGGTAAATTATTATCTGGGAGAGTCAAGGTCATAAATTGGCCTTTCTCAAAGCAGTTATTAGCACGTCTGGGCCAATTGATACTGCTTTGAGGTTACAGGAAATCCTATTCATGCCTGGGACCAGGGCCGGAAATCCTGCGGAAGAGTTTGTCCCATTAGTGAGGTCCATCAGCCACTATACATTAGTGACCCCACCAGAATTAGGGCCACTGCTATCATTGGCTGCTGCATCTTTGGCTTTTTTGGGTGCCCTGGACTGTTTGGGATCCCCCACTGTGCAAGGGGAAGGCTTGGTTACTGCTGCAAGTTTGGTCTGGACCTTGCATCTTGGTCTTCCATTATCCTGTGCAGAAGGTGCCTGCTCCTGATTGGGTGTATCCTGGGTTTGGGCCTGCTGCAAATTCTCTTGGGCCACCACATTGTGGTGACTATCCAATAAAACTTGGGCCGGGTTGGCCATTAATTCCTGGGTTTGAGCCTGCTGCAAATTCTCTTGGGCCACTGCATTGTGGTGACTATCCAATAAAGCTTGGGCCAGGTTGGCCATTGATTCCTGCACTGCCAGTTCAGTATTTTTCATTGGTTTATCAACCACATTGTCATGAACTGCCTGGGCCTCATGTGCAGGCATTTTCATGGGTTTAGGTGCCTCTTCTTGGGCACATTCCGTCTCCTTGATTGGTTGAGGCTGAGACAAATTTTGAGCCTTTGCATGAGCCTTTTTCTGGCAGGATGTGATTGGTTTTACAACTGCATACTCAGCCATAGTGCCCCAGGACAAGGCTACAAGAGCATTGGATTGGGGCCCAGTTGGCTCACAGTTCTGGTGCTCCTTGGGGGTGTCTTGTTCTGCAGCCCGGACTCCTGCTATGGTTGTAGGGCAAATGGCCTCTCTGTGGCCAAGGGATGAACACAGCGCACAGATGGGCGGAGTTTGCTCAGGGAATACCTTGAACTCGCTACTAAGGGTGCCATCCTTCTTGAGAATGGTTGCACAACAGGGAATGGATGACAAGATGTCATATGTAAAGGGTTTGATCATGGCCATGGCTTTTGGTGTGGTCAGGTGGCCCATGTAAGGCTTTTCAAGCAGTTCAAACTGCACTATTTCTCCATACTTGGCCAGCCCTTTCTTGAGCTGGGATTCAACCTCCCCTCTGGGCATGTCTAATGGCAAGGCCTCAAAGGACATAAAGAGGGTGGTGTCTTGATTGAACTGGGTGCGGGTGGTTGGTAGGACTTTCTGGGTTTTCTTACCCTTGGGGTCAGTGCCCTCAAGAGTGAAGATTTCCTCAGCTGCCTGATCAGCATCCTCTTTACAGAGGAAGCCAAGGTCAAAGAAGTCCTTCATTGGGCTTTGGTGAAGTGCCACGGCTTTGGGATATGCTGTGGCAACTGCTTTTGCTGCCTCCTGGAACTGAGTAGGGTTGCCTCCAAAGTTGACTCTGATCCCATGGGGCACAGGGAACTTGGAGAGGGCTCTGGTAATGTCTTGGAACCAGCGTTCAGAGGTCACAAACTTCATCCATTCTTCTGATGGAACAAATGGTCCCTTCTTGGTGGTTCTTGTAGGGCTCACCAGTTGGACCTTGTCAGGGCGTTTCTGGCCCTGGACCACCTTGGCCCAGGATCTGGAGTTGTTGGTTGGCATACCTTTCTTACCTTTAATAAAATCCTAGAGTAAACTTAGAATCTTATGCTCTTTGATTGATTTATTAATGCTTAGATTCCAAAAAGTGGAGCTAAGCTGTGAAAGAAAGGTGTCATCCCAAAGTTCATTACTTTACATTCAAACAACCCAAATTGCATGCAGAACGCGGTCTTTGGTATGTCTTTCTCTTTAACTTTAAATTGGTTATAGCCAGACGTGAGGCCAATTTTTGAGAAATTTTTGCTCTGGAGAGCCTTGAAAATAGGTCTTGTATGAGGGGAAGGGGGTATTTATTCTTTACTATACTTGCATTTAGTGCTCTGTAGTCAGTAACTAAGCAAAGGGATCCTTCTTTCTTCTTTACAAAGAACACTACTGCCCCCATGGGGATTTAGACAGACAAATGAATCCTTTGGATAGATTGTCCTCAATGTGGGCTTTAAGTTTTTGGGTCTCCATGAGGGAGAGTCTGTAGAGTGATGCAGGTTTGGGCATGGCTTTGGGGGTTGTTTGTATATTATTGAATTTGGAGTACCTAATTATGTGGAGGGTACTGTCTTTGGTTAGATGTTCAGAGTCATCTTGATTTATGACTTGGACAAATACTGTGTCTCTTAGAATGAGGTTGTTGGGTTCTTTGAGAATTTTGAAATTGACTCCATTGCATTTTATTGTCATGGTTTTTGTTTTCCAACATACGCTGGGATTCACTCGGGTGAACCAGTCTATGCCTGCTACAATGTTGTAGTTTATGTTGTTCATGACAAGTCCTTTGATGGACGTTTGTATGCCTTGGAGGTCAATTCTGAAGGGAGTTGTTTTGCCTTCAAGTAGGACTTTTGACTTTTCTGCCATTCTGGCGTATTTGAAGTTGGATTTGACAACTGGTATTTTGTACTTGGTTACAAAAGGTTTGCTAACCATAGTGTGTTGTGCATCAGAGTTGAATAAAATTTTATGTGTATGAGATTTGTAAGTGCATGGATAGACAAGAAGTTGTGAGTAATCTTTAATTTTTATATTCATAAAAATGGGGGATTGCAGGACACATGGGATGCAAGAAGCAAAGTTTGTGCCTTGGTACTTCTTCTTGTCAAGTTGGGGGGAGACAGGGGCACTTAAACCTGTTCCCCCTTCTCTTTTCCCTGTTCCTCTGTTTTGAGACCTTTGAGGTCAAAGAATGTGGGGTCAGATTTGTAGCGGGTTGCTACTTCAGCATTGTTAACTTTGGCGGTGTCCTCTTTCTTGGGACGGGAGCGGTTTGCGCTTTGGCTGCAATTGCCATTGTTACAATTGGAGTTGCCGTTGTTATGATTGGTAGTTTGGCGTTTATTGTCATTGGCGTTTTCTCTGCCATTGCCATTTGAGGAGCGGTTGCCGTTGCATGCAGCATATTCCATGTTGGCGCGTTTTTCAGCGCGCTTGGCTTCAGCAATGAGCACAGGCATGGAGGTATTTGCTTCTGGGCGGATGAGGGCAGCAACAGAGGGTTTAATTCTATTGATGAATGATGCTCTGGTGTGTACATTGTCAGCTTGTACTGGGTTTTGGATTTTGCAATGTATTTTCTTAAATTTGTTGGCGTAAGCTACAATAGTGGTCTTCTGAGGAAGGTCACTGAGCTGTATTGCAATGTCTTGGAGGGATTAAGTGACACAGAAATTGTGTGTGATGTCTGCTTTGAGCTCTTCCCAGTTGTCAAGCTGGTTGTCAGTTTGTGAGCCAAACCAGGTAGCAAACCAGTTAGCTGCGGCCTTGTATAGGCACTTGCTGGCTTCCTGGACCCATTTTTTGTGGGGGATGCGGCTGGCGCAGAGTTTGGCGGCTGTGTGGTCTAGCCAGTTGATAAGGTTTTCTTTGTTTTTATCAAAGAACTTGTCAATACCAATGTATTTGGTGTTGGTAACTTCACCTGTGGTAGGTGGTTGTGTGTTTGTTTGTGGTTGAAGAGAGCAACTGTATTGAATTATCTTGGTGCATGCTTTGGGCATGACCAGTCCTTCAAATATGGTGCATCCACTAGAAATATCTTTGTCAATGTTGTGGGCGCGGAAGTACATTTTCCAGGTGTCCTGGGATGTGGCCTGGTTGAGTACGTGGGCAAAGGTGGGCGGGTTTTGTTCAGTCATTTTCTCTTTCATTGGTGTGGTTGAAAACCGTAGTGCTACCAGTGATAAGAAGCACCTTTTGGGGAAGCTTCAAATATAGAATTAGGAAGAGAAGAAGTATGTTTTATTGGATAATACTTTAGACTTATATAGCTTTAGCTGTGGCAGGGATTTTAGTTGGATCAAACCCAGGGGCTAGTCATGTGCTGGATGGGTTTGAGTTGTTGGATACCTGGACAGTCATGTGATATTGGTTTGTTGCCATTTCTGGTATGTCAAATGGTATATTGGAAAGGCGCTAAATCAGGCAATGACTGGATGTTAGGTGTGATGGTGATAGCTGGAATACTTGTACATCCAGACCCTTGACATAAGTATGGTGTCTTTCAGCACAAATCTTGCCAAGAAGTCTTGTTTGAAGGTGTCCCAATTTGTAAAGTTCCGTGGCCCACCTTTGGCCCTGGATTGGGATGTATTTCCCAGACCATCAAAAAAGGTGGCCCGTGTGCAGGCAAAACCCCTCCAAAACCTGGAGGACTTGGCCCACACGGTAGACAAACATTTTTTGTTGGCCTTCCCGGCTGAAGTTCCCATTTCCCCTTTGGAGTCCCCTCCAACTGCAGAGGAGACATTAATTCAGTTGGATTGCTTGTTGTCCTGGTGTTGCCTGGTCCTGAAACAATTAGCAAACCAACAAAAAAATGCGGGCCACATGAAGTCAGAAAGGTCAAACCTGCGGCCCAGGGAAATTGGGTACCAAAACCTGCAATCAGTGGTGTCCCAGGTAGCTAATTCCTCCAGCTCGGGAGTCCCCTGGCCCAAAACAATTGGGTTCCGGAGCTCTCTGGTGGAGATGTCAGAGGAAGGCATTAGGGGAAATGCACACCCTGAGTCCTCAGAAGGCTCCTAGCCAATTGAGGGGCTGAGTCTTACATCTGGTCCCGCGGCCTCCTAATTTTCTTGGTCTCAAACCAGGAGAAGATTGACCTGTAGTCTTTAATAGGCTCCCCTTTAGATGGCACTCCAATAGCCCCTTTCATAACCCCCTCAGTCTTCTCACCCCCCTTCTGAATATAATGGAAGCATGGGCCGTCAGGTCCCTTGCTTACCAATTCCAATTGTTGAATAAACTCCTGAATTTTCAAATTCTTTTGTAGTTTTGAAGTTTGTTAAATAATATAGGTAGTTGTCTTAACTCCCGTTGTTGTCCCCACCACCTGCTTTCCCTGGCCCGCCTGGCCGCTGTTTTTTGTTGGGAGTTGTTTCAAGAATATTAATTCAGACCATTCCATGTTATTTACCCGTGCACTTGGTCCGTCCGCCCGGAAGTTTTTAGCAAAAAGGGCACCCCACTGAAATCATGTTGTCTCCTTGGTACAAGGTGGCTATGTGGATATTGGTGCCTATTTCTCTATTGTTCTGGTCCCCCTAACCCTGTCTTTTGGAACAAACTTTCTTTGATTTCTCGGTCTTCTGAGTATATTACTGGTCTGTTTGTAGATGTAATTGGACATTTCATCCAGGTTCCCACTAACTCATTATTCTATGGTTGGTTCCCTTGGTTGTCTTCTTATCTTGAAGAGTTGTTGCCCCCTTTGGACTCTGGTACTATTGAAACTCCTTCTTCTGACTTGGACAATCCTTCCCCTGCAGCAGTGCCAGCTTCCCTTCTACCTACCTTGCTTCAAAACCCTGAATCAGATACAAAGGTCCTTCCCACTTGGGATTGCTCCCTGTGGTTAATTACTGGAGCCTTGGTCATGGCTTTGGATGCATACTTCCCTCCCCCTTTTGCATCCGGTCTCCTTTGGGAGGCCCCTTTGAGCGGCTATCCCAGTCTTTCACTGGATGGCATCCTGGTGGTTGATCCCACCAAGATGGGAGCCAGACTTTGTTAGTCTAGCCCCCCTCTCTTACACAATTCTTCTTGGTGTGTTCTTTGTGCCACTTGTTGCACCAGGTACCAGCATCATGAGTCAATTGGATGGAGATTTCTGCAATCCAAAATTGTTGTGGGCATTCCATTTGGGCCAGCTTTCTTTGGGCAGACTGGATTCATGCCGCGGCATTATTGTTGTTGGCTCCTGTCCCAAGTGACAAACTCCTGTTGACCATGCTCACTGGAAAACCTCAACTACGGGATTTGAACCCTGAGACCCTGCGGGCTGGCGGCCCGCAGGACCAGCTGCCCAGCTGCCTGCAGATTTTTGGGCTCAAACCAGAGCAGGATTTGACTTTGGAGAATCCCCTAAAGCTTGATGAGCCAAATAAACTACATTGACACTCCCCATGATAAAGATTCCTGTTAGCTCAATCAATCAGCGGGCAGGCCAAGCCATAGACCCCAAAATAACTTGGGCCACCACAGAAGGGGAAACAAAGAAACTTCCTATAGAACACGGGCTGCCCAGAGATGAACAACCCCACAACCTGACAAGAAAATTTGAGTATTCTCAGTTTAAACCAGCCAATGAATTAACTCCTGCAAAGGATGCCACCAAGGACTGGAAAAACCTGGTAGACAGTAGCACCTGGGCCAAAGAAATTTGTAAAAGTTTACTCATGGCAGATGGGCATACTTATACCTTGGACCGCCAGGAAGTTGCCCATTGCCATTATTGCAATAAAGTGACATGAAACTTTGGTTCAACCAGGTTATTTCATATTTGATTTTAGTTCTATTTCATTTGCAGTCTACCTCCCGCAGTTCCGTACCTCACACCCATCAACCCCAAGAAACCGCAGACCAGCCACCCAAACTCTATTGTTCACCAGGAGCTCCCTTTGGCCCAGTACATTTTACTGAATACCCGCCCAATCATGAGTATTTGGAGTTCACCCTAGAGGAAATCCTAATCTACAACCCAGAGGCTAGAACTAGAGAGACAGAAACCATTTACAGAGAGGGCACCAAAATCATCATACCTCCTCTGCTATTTCCGCAACAAGTACAACTACCTGCCCACATATTTGGTTCCAATGACACCACCTCTCACCCCACAGTCCAACCACCCGCAGGAATCTGTTGCAACCAATGAATCTACCTCCACTCAGATATTTGGAATGATTTATATCACATTAACTGGCTTGATTGATTCTATGGTACCTGCAAGCGTACCTTGGGCCCTCCTGAACAAATTGTTATCTTATATTGTAAAGTTAGCACCAATCTTGTGGTGGGCCCTCCCTGCCAGGCCCGCGGGCCGTCTGCCTGCAAGTTCCCAAGAACCCCCAACCAACTGGATCCCTGACAGCTCCAGCAAAAGGTTCCAAGGCAGTGCTTTGAAGTCTCTGCCCTACATAGGCGGGCAAGGTATTTTTGTCAGTTGCTCAAGGAATGGCGGCAGGCGTTTGAAAAAACCTTGTGCAGACAGGGCGTTGAAGTTGGGAAGCAGGATCACCATGTTCTGGTACAGGACAAAGCCATCAGGTATTTCAGTACCAGGGGTGTACAGAGTCCAGTCTAGAGGGAGGCCAGACATGATTCTATTGAGGATTTGTTGGCTGTGGCGAGTACGGGCAACAGGCAGAATTTTGGGGGATAAAGTAGGATGGAAAAACTACTTCTGCTACCAATGTTGTAACTGTGCTGCTTTAGCAGAGTCACAAAGGGAAAATATTTGGAAACTAGATAATATTCTTTATTGAGAGATATGTATTATACTGTAGATTCAGAACCTAAAGATAAAAATACGGGATTGTCAAATTCTTTTGTGTGAACTCACCATCTTACTGGAATATTTTTCATCATTTTATATAAAAAAGTAAGTTGTTCTGGGATGAAAATTACTCCCTTAAATTGGTGAGTTCACACAAAAGAATTTGACAATCCCACATTTTTACCTTTAGGTTCTGAATTTACAGTATAGTCATTGTGAATTATGGATATTAGGAACATGATAGTGTTGATCACACAGTGGGATGATGAAGGGGGTGGCCTGATCCTTGTAATGAGTCAAGCGCCAAAACAAGGTATCCACTGAAAGGGATCATCAGTTGTCATGTTGTTGGATTTGGAAATTTGAGTTGACTTGCTAGTCTGGCTTTGAATGACTGGATAATCAGATAGTGGGTCACAAACCCGCTTACTTGGAACCTTGCTGATAGGTTGAGCCTGATGTTTTGACATTATCAAATAAAGTTCTGCTTTTCCTAATCTTAGTTTCAGAATTTGGGGCTTTTCTTTTACTGTCCCTTAATTATTAGCTTTGTTAGTAAAGGTTTTATCATTTCTTACCTTACTAGCCTTTCCCTGGTCCCCGGTGTCCTTTTTGTAGCTCCTAGAGTTATAGTTAGTGTTAACGTTGAAGCTTACTGCTCTTGCTTTCAAAAACCTATTTTGAACTTTGACTTTAGTAATAGAATTTATATATTTACCTATTTGAAGTTCATTTTTGTTTGCCGCTTGCTTTGCCGTCTACTTAGCTTTAATACTGTAAATTCAGAACCTGAACATAAAAATGCGGGATTGTCAAATCCTTGATCCAAATTTTGAATCACTTTTGCAGGCAACTCAACTGAGTGATAATTAAAATATTTAATAAAATTAACCATTTAATTAAACTTTTTTTGGTTTATTTAAATTGGCAAATTTTGAATCTCTTGAGCAGATAACTCAACTAACAAAAGACAAAACCCAACAAACAAATGTGGGATACATGAATCAGAAATGCAGGATTCTTATGTGAAATTTGAGATTTTCTGTATGTCAAACAAATCATAGACATCATGTGAAAATTAACAAATCTGAAATTTTGGGATTGTCAAATCCAAGAACCAAGTTTCAAATCATAATTGTGATGAGTTTGAAATAAATACAATTTATGGGTGTCTCAAAAAGGATGTTAAAGGATCTAGAGTGGATTTGTGCTGATTCTTTTAGGAATCATAGGCATTCTCAAAAATCACCCTATTCCATTTTAGGTCGGCTAAAATTTAGATTGTAATATTCACAAAATTGACATATATAACAATAAAATTGACTAAAATATACATTCCTCTTCTCGAGTTTAAAATTATAATAAAATTTTTATTATGTCTTCTTTCAACAACAACCGAGTCAACAAGCTGTTCCCTGGCCTTGACAAAATTATGCAGGGCTACACTGGGTCTCATAACAGTGAAGCCTCTGTCTATGGCCACTCCCAACCCGCAGGCCCCTCCGCAAGCCACACCCAGGAGTGTGTTCTTTCTCCTGCAACTTCCAGCATGGCCCTGTTTACCCACCATGCACAGGCAGCTGCCAACCCAAATCCCTTATCAGCAATGGCATCCGGAACCAGCCATTTTAGCCATGGGGTCACCCAGAGAGCCCAGAACCCCAAAACAGCCAATCAGATGGCATCAACCAGTTTCCAAGATGGACACGTCTCTCCCCCAGCCAATCAGCCTGCAAGATGCAGAAGAAAATTGATCACTCCAGACATTGTTCTCAAAATGGTTGATAAGCGAGGGAAGCTTATGTCCATTGGGGAAATTGCGCCGCAATGGGTTTTGCAAAGTCCACTGTGGCTGCAACCCTTTGAGCCCACGCCAACTGTGGCCCCCCACCAAGAAGACCCCAACTGGTGCCTGTACCTAAACCAAAGGTGATACAGCCCATCCCCTTATGATGGCCATTATGGAACGTGACCTGCGGATGCCCCTGGTCCAGTGTCAGGAACGCCTTTGCCTCCTTTCCTGACAACATCAACAGAATCTTGGTGGACCCAGGGTCTGAAAGCCTTTCTCCTAATTTGGGTTTTTCCTCAGGTCCTAAAAAGGAATTATTAGTATGTAATATCTGCTCAAAATTATCTTTTTCTTCTTTGAAATCAAGCCAGGAGGCCTGTCCTTTGTCTAACACGGGGATCAAACCCGGTCCCTCTTGTTCATTGTCTTATTGCCTAGACAACGTTAATACTTGGACTTTGAACTTACCTTTGAATTCACTCAAATTTATGGGCTCCAGTCAATCAGATGTTACACCCACGGCAGGGCCTCTTGATTTTGTTATTAAACCAGGAAACAGGTTCAAACAACAAAAACAAGGCTCTGTAGTTGTTTTGATTAATCAAAACAACAAAGCCTCTCCTTCTGGTGGGTTGCTCACCCACCAGGAGGTTCCCTAAGCTGGGACTCCACCAACAGCTGGGGAAAAGTACTACTAGCTGTTAGGGGAGTCCTAGCAGGGGTAATGGTTCAAAAATCATTTAAATTGCATCTTAAGTTCTCAAGCTTCTCCTGCCAAGTTTTCCCTATCTTTAGCACAACTGACTTTTGAAAAAAGCAAATTGGTCTTCACTGATAGCCTATATAAGGCCTCATCTTCCATTATTTTTACTTGTTCAGTTAATAAAGTCAATTTACCCACCTAATTGATTTTTCTTTTTGCCTGCTCTCAAATCCTGAAATCAAACACCATGATGCTACCCAAGTCATCCCAATGGGGACCATTTGGGTATAAATAGTTGGTTTGGTTGCTTCTTGTTCAGTCCCTTACTGCAAGCCTTTCTTTTGGAACCAGAGCATATTCTGGTTTGCCTCCTCCTGATTACTTGGACAAGTTGTGGCGCCAAGTGGTACCAGGCGTATGGTACACTGCCACCCCACTGTCATCAAATCCCCCCATCAAAGAGGAACCAAAGGTCATGGGGTCCAGTCCTCCCAGTCCTTCTTTATTTCACCCCATTGCTTTGGTTTTCCTCCTAAGTTATCTTGGAGCTTACTTCCTTCTTGGAAGATTTAATCCCCTTTTGGGTCAATATTGTTTATTTGGAGAATTGTTCCATATGGGGATGGTCTCCCTTCCAATTGGTTCTCTAATCACCAGGTTGAACCCATCCACGACCATACACCTTTTGGGTGGTATGTTTCCAAGCAGATGGGTTCCTGACAGTTTAACTGAACCCATTTTTGAGGCTCTTTTTGGGACCTCAAAACAAACCAAATCTGTTGAAATTGAATTCCAGCTAGGATTAGTTAAAACCTTGGCCTTGTTCTTTTCCCTTGTCTTGGTCTGTGCCACCACTGTTCTCATCACCAGATCCTACCACCAAGCCAAGTCCAAACAGGGGGATACAAAGCCACTTCAGAACCAGGTTCAGACTGTGGTCTTGAACAACATCTCGTCTATCCAGTCTGAGGACGTGGAGTCAAATGAAATTCTAATGCTTCTGGCCTTTTCCCAATCCCTCTTTGACACGTCTCCAGACCAATTCCGCACTGACGCTCAGAAGGTACATCATGTAGCTGAGCAGCTACAAGATAAAGCCCGACAATGGTATGCAAAGTCTACCCTGAAAGGGGAAAAGCTTATTCACAATTACCCTTCATTTTGTGACTCCCTTCTTGCCATAATTTTGCCAGCCTTGTCTAAAGAGGAACTTTGTGACCAGATCTCTAGCCTTTATCAGGGCAAGACAGCCACAAGTGAGTTCCTTGAGGAGTTCACCCATCTCAAGGAAGCCATTGGCATGGATGACAAAGAAAGCTGTTATATGCTGCAGAAACGCCTATATACGGACATGAAGGATTTCTTAGCTCATCACATTTTACCCAATACCTACAATGAGCTTACCCAAGAAATTCTTTGTTGGGCCCCCCAAGTTAAACAATTCCCAGCCTGGAAACCCAATCCTTCCAAACCCGCCATCTCCCAGAAGATCCTTGGGATCAATACCCTCCCAGCAGGGTTGGTCCTCAAGGAGGGAGGTGGGTATCAGCTATCTGAGGCCAAACGTAAACAACACGTGGACAAAGGTTGCTGCCTCTATTGTGGGAAGAAGGGACATCAAGCAAAGGACTGCTTTGCCTTGAATTGTGTCCAGCAACATCCTTCCGCAGTACTTGCTGCCTCTGATCCCAATAAAGCCACCATTAAGTCTTAAACTACCTTTCCCGTGATAATCACTTTAATTCATGGGAAACTTTCAACACTGGCCCTTTTAGATACTGGAGCCATGGGCAACTTCATTGACGACTCCCTTCTAAGTCCTCTAGGGATATCAGGAGTTTCCCCTTCTTCTGTGTTATTGGCCAACAAAACTCAGATAACAGTTCAAAAATTGGCGCTACCTCTCCAAACCAACATTGTGGACACTGAATTTCATCTTGAATTCTCGGCTATTCCAGGTCTGGCATGCCCAGTGATTCTGGGCTACTCTTGGTGCAAGCAAGCTTGTATGAACATCAATTGGGACTCCCATCATGTAGATTTTTCCAACCATGGCAAGTCCTTTTTGGTACCCATCAACTTGAACACTTCCTTATCTGACTCATACCTCCGTGGAATCTTGACCCTCCCGCACACCAAGGGATCCCTGCCTGAGAGACTAAAGGAGTACAAGGGTCTTTTCAGTGAAGCAAGTTGCAATGAGCTCCCCGTCCACCAAGCCTCTGACTTAAGAATTGATCTTATCCCTGTTAGCACACCAACTTGGGGAAAGTTGTACCCCACCAACAGAGCCCAGGGAATTGCACTCAAGGAGTATCTAGACAAAAATCTTCACAAAGGGTTCATCCATAGATCAAAATCTTCTTGCTCCTCTCCCATCTTCTTTGTTAAAAAGTCTGATGGCACTCTTTGCCCTGTGGTTGACTACGCTAAACTTAACTCAATCACCATCAAGAATTTCAAACCCCTTCCCGCTGCAGAAACCCTCACAGACAAGCTTATAGGGGTGCAAATCTTCTCCAAACTAGACTTGCAAAACACCTATAGCCAGATCTGTATTTCCAAGGGGGATGAGTGGAAAACCGCCATTAGAACACCCTTTGGCCTGTATGAGTACCTAGTCATGCCCTTTGGTCTCAGCAACACCCCAGCAGCCTTCCAAGGACTCATGAATGAGGTGCTATTTCCATTTCTTGATACCAGTGTGGTGGTATATCTTGACAACATCCTCATTTACTTGCCTGATAAGGAAACTCATGTTGAACACTTAAAGGAAGTGATGGATGCTCTTACCAGGGTCAACCTTTTTTTGCAAACTATCTAAGTGTGAATTCTTTGCAACGGAAGTTGAGTTCTTGGGGTACTCCATCAAACCAGGAGGCTTTGCAATTGCTCCTTCCAAGGTGGAGGCTGTCCTGAACTGGCCGGTCCCCACGTCTTGCACTAAGCCCAGAGGTTTCCTTGGTCTAGACAACTTCTGTAGGAAATTCATCAAGGATTTCTCAGCCACTGCCTTACCTCTCACTGCTCTTGCCTCTAGCAAGGTGCCGTTTGTTTGGTCCAAGTCTGCTCAGGAATCCTTTGATTGCTTGAAACAGTCTTTCACCTCTGTCCCAGTACTCCTACGCCCAGCCCAGAATGCCAATTTTTTTTGGAGACAGACACATCAGACTATGCCTTGGGGGTAGTACTGATCCAGCTTGGGGAGGATGGTGAAAGCCACCCTGTGGTTTTCTACTCCTATAAGCTCTTGGATTGGGAGCAAAACTATCATGTGTATGAGAAGGAGTTGTACACAATAGTAAACTCTCTAAAACACTGGCGTTGTTACCTTGAGGGAAGCAAGTTTCCTACCATAATCAGGGCATATCATAAGAACCTTCCCTACTTTACAGAAAAAAGGAAGATAGCACCTCGCCTTGCCAGATGGGCAATTGACCTCCTGGCTTTTGACTTCACAATTGAATACACTCCGGGCAAAATGAACGTGGTTCCAGATGCTATTAGCCAAGGCAAAGGCTTGAAGGACAACAACACCCAAAATCATGACCACAATAATCAATCAGTGCTGACAGCTTCCCAATTCCTTTCCAGCATTATTGAAATTTCGGCACATACTTCCTTGGACCAGGAGATCATGGAAGCACAGATGCACTCAGATTTTCAAACAGAGCTTGAGGGAATGCTAAGAAGCTTGCCAAAGACCAACACAATCAACAACCAGGGTATAACATATGTCAAAGGTGCCTTAGTGGTCCCCAAAGGGGGACTCCAAACCAAGGAAATTCTACACATGCATGAGGGGCCCTTGTCCGGACATGGTGGGTTGCTCAAAACCTTGAAGCGTCTCAGGCGTTGATACTGGTGGACTGGAATAAAGAAAGACATCAATACTTGCATCTCCAACTGTCTTGGTTGTGGGAGAAACAAACCCTCCAACACTAAGCTCCAGGGATTCCTCTGTCCATTACCCATACCTTCTTGACCATGGTCTTCCATATCAATGGACTTCATAGTGGATTTACCTATGAGCAAAGGGAGCACCAGCATCATGGTTGTGGTAGACTGCATGATAAAATATGCCATCTTCATTCCCTTTGCTTCATGTACCTCAAAGGAAGTAGCCAGCATGTTCTTCTGCAAGGTGGTCAGTGATCATGGGCTTCCTAAGGACATTGTTTCCAATTGAGGTGTCCAATTCACCTCCTGGTTCTGGAAGGCTCTAATGGACCAGATGGGAGTGACAGTGAACTTATCAACTTTGTTTCACCCCCAAATAGATGGTCAAACCAAGCGTGTTAATCAAGTATTGGAGGGATACCTGCGACATTACGTAAAATCACGACAAGACAATTGGGTCCACTATTGCCATCTAGTCCAGTTATGTTATAACACGGCATACCATAGCTCAATTGGTATGTCTCCCTTCTTTGCCAACTTTGGGTTTGACTTGGAGTCTTTCCCCTCTGATCTCAAGGAATCAGCCCTTCCTCAAGCTGATGAAATAGCCAACTAGATGGAGGAAGTACACTTCAATCTCACTGAGTTCCTCACCAAGGCCAGGTCCAAATACAAGAAATATGCTGATTGTCACCGTTCACCAGCAAAGAAATATCCTGTGGGGTCTTACGTCTACCTCAATGCCCGTAACCTGAAGTTGAAGATTCCAAGCAAGAAACTGGATCCAAGAAGATTGGTCCCCTCAGAGTCCTAGAGCGCCTCTCCATCCTGAGCTATCAACTTGAGCTCCCAGCTGGTTCCAGTGTGCATGATGTATTCCATGTGGATTTACTTACTCCCTTTGAGGGTGATCAGGAGGTCTTGTCCAGTAGGAATCCAAATCCTCAGATTGTCTCAAACACCTTTGAATGGGAGGTGGAGAACATCATTGCACATTGCCTAGTCAAGGATAAAGCACAATACTTGGTCAAATGGCTGAACTATAGAGAGGAGTCAAATTCCTGGGAACCCGTGGAGAACCTTGCCAATTGTGAACAGGTCCTGACTAGGTTTCATTCCCAGGGAGAGCCTTCCTTAGGTGAGGATAGTGTCAGGAACACCTTTGCCTCCTTTCCTGACAACATCAACAGAATCTTGGTGGACCCAGGGTCTGAAAGCCTTTCTCCTAATTTGGGTTTTCCTCAGGTCCTAAAAAGGAACTATTAGTATGTAATATCTGCTCAAAATTACCTTTTTCTTCTTTGGAATCAAGCCAGGAGGCCTGTCCTTTGTCCAACACGGGGATCAAACCTGGTCCCTCTTGTTCATTGTCTTATTGCCTAGACAATGTTAATACTTGGACTTCGAACTTACCTTTGAATTCACTCAAATTTATGGGCTCCAGTCAATCAGATGTTACGCCCACGGCAGGGCCTCTTGATTTTGTTATTAAACCAGGAAACAGGTTCAAACAACAAAAACAAGGCTCTTTAGTTGTTTTGATTAATCAAAACAACAAAGCCTCTCCTTCTGGTGGGTTGCTCACCCACCAGGAGGTTCCCCAAGCTGGGACTCCACCAACAGCTGGGAAAAAGTACTCCTAGCTGTTAGGGGAGTCCTAGCAGGGGTAATGGTTCAAAAATCATTTAAATTGCATCTTAAGTTCTCAAGCTTCTCCTGCCAAGTTTTCCCCATCTTTAGCACAACTGACTTTTGAAAAAAGCAAATTGGTCTTCACTGATAGCCTATATAAGGCCCCATCTTCCATTATTTTTACTTGTTCAGTTAATAAAGTCAATTTCCCCACCTAATTGATTTTTCTTTTTGACTGCTCTCAAATCCTGAAATCAAACACCATGATGCTACCCAAGTCATCCCAATGGGAACCATTTGGGTATAAATGGTTGGTTTGGTTGCTCCTTGTTCAGTCCCTTACTGAAAGCCTTTCTTTTGGAACCAGAGCAGATTCTGGTTTGCCTCCTCCTGATTACTTGGACAAGTTGTGGCTCCAAGTAGTATCAGGCGTATGGTACACTGCCACCCCACTGTCATCAAATCCCCCCATCAAAGAGGAACCAAAGGTCATGGGGTCCAGTCCTCCCAGTCCTTCTTTATTGCACCCCATGGCTTTGTTTTTCCTCCTAAGTTATCTTGGAGCTTACTTCCTACTGGGAAGATTTAATCCCCTTTTGGGTTAATATTGTTTATTTGGAGAATTGTTCCATATGGGGATGGTCTCCCTTCCAATTGGTTCTCTAATCACCAGGTTGAACCCATCCACAGCCATACACCTTTTGGGTGGTATGTTTCCAAGCA
>QTSX02007495.1:0-32008 GCA_014839935.2 Entomophthora muscae | reverse complement strand
ATTTGTTGCTTGTCGCCATAGCTTTTAAAACTCTGTATTAAAGAATTATATTTAAAAGATGCTTAATTTGAGGTTTGCAGCTCACTTGAACCTCAAAATTCATCTAAACAGCAAATAAATTAACATCCTAACTTCAAAATACCATAAATCCTAAATAATTGACCTTTTTAAATAAAATAAAATGCAAAAATAATGCTCTTGATCCTACCTTTAATTTTTTTAAATAAAAAAGTATATATTAATTAATGAAAATATTAACTTTTTTTAGCTTAAAGCAATATATTTTATTTCATTATCAAAATAATATAATAAAATATGGCATATGCTCTTTTGAATTGCTTTTGCTTCAATATTTAATATAGTATAAATATTATTATTTCAACACCAATAAAAATAAGATTCTTAGCTTCATTTTGATAGTTTACAGTGTGGAAAAATATTAAATTTTTGTTGAGTTATTACTGTTTTAAATATAAACATTTGTAATTTGATTTTTTAAAATTGAACTGTGTTATGCTGCGACTTGGGCAGCATGTGTATTAGAAAACGGCCTAATCCCTATAATAATGACCCAATTGTATCATTGACATCCAGGCAACCGCTTACTCCACTGCTTATAAGGTTAAGGCCCTGGAGCTCTCCCCGTCTAATGCTGCTAGAGCCCCCTCCCCAAGTATCAAGTAGGTGATCTAGTTCTCTACTACCAGAATCATACAGATGGTAGAGCTCACAAGCTGGATTCCCTATGGGTTGGGCCCTGTGAGGTCACCTTTAAGAAGGGCATTGAGTACACTGTGATACTACTGTCTTCTGGACGTTGTTTTGCCCGCGTCCACACCAAATTCCTTCACAAATATCAACTCCCTGCGTCCAATCTTGAGAGGGGAGATGTTGTAAATTGCGCAATCAATGCTATTTTAATCTGGCCTTCAAATATTGATAGTTGCAAAGATTTGGCTGGTTTTGCCTTTGAGTTTGGACATTCCCTGTCTTCTGTAAATGGGTCTGGTTTAATATCCACCCATTCCAGATTATCATATCTGTCTGTGGTTGATCCTGGTATGACCTCATCCCAACGTGACCCCCTCAGCCACTCTGTCTTCCTATTGAGTGATCACCATCTCTTATCAACTATTTAAAGTAGAATCATTACTCCTAATAAAGACAAGTTTATCCACATTTGTGTTGGCTTTTATAATCTTCAAGCTTTTTCTGTCCTTTCTGCCAAAAGGACTTTTACGTCTTGTTTTCCAGGAAATTAAGGTATGTGCCCTTAATTTTGCCCTGAAGGCTAACCCAAGGCTAGCTTCAAACCTCAAATCTTTTGTATTAAAGATTTCCCATTGTTTCCTCCAGGATGTCGTCCCCTAGAGCCAAACACAACAAAGCGCGTATCCCCAACACTCTTAAGAAAATTCTTAAGGCTCCGCCTTCCAGCACCCCAGGGGAGATGTTGCAACATCTTTGATTACTCCCTCTTGGGGAATCAACGCCCCAATTAGATCACCAAATGGTTCACCAACCAGCCAGTAAACCGGTGGCACCTTTATCAGTTAACCATCTATGACAGGCATCACTCAATCCAGGTCCTAAATGGAACACAACTTGATTAAGCCCCGTGACTCAAGAGGAACATTACTCAGATAAGCCCCATGACCCCCATAAGGTACTTAGACAGTATGTGGCTTGTCATGATACCATATATTATTCTACATTAATATCCAATAAAGTATCATTCTCTTCTTAAATTTTCCCCTTATCTTGTTTATTATACTTCCCAGAAGTATATACACAACAATATGAGAAATTTTTCACTGTTCAACTCTTAAGAGTTGAGTCCTCCTTAAAATTTATACTCAAATAAAGTCAATATTCTCTTGGTCTAATCTATATTTATTATACATTCTGTAGTAGGCCTGCTGTGCTACATTCCCTATAATTTGATTCTTAGTCAAATTATTACGGGAAGATGGGGTCTTGCTGTTGGCACTTTGTTGTTGTTGCCTTCCAATGTTAATGCAATGCCCGCAAAATCTTGGAGTTTTCCTTACTTTATTTGAAGCTGAGACACTTGCTCCATCCCAATGTCCTGAATTCTATGCTGAAGATGCCTTGATTATCTCTCAGGTGATTTATCTAGGACTATTTTGGTTAGGGTTAATCATTTTGCTTAATCCTAGTGTTTCTTTTGGAAATTTTACCAGACAGTATTTAAAGCTGCCTTGGTGATTAATCATTAAATACATGTGGATTTGGGTGGTGATTCCCCATCACATGGAGACTGCTTTATACTATCCAACCATTTCTGTCACACCCTCCCTCCCTAGAGACCAACCTGTGAACCTACTGTCTGCGCCATATGTCCCCCTGGAGTACCTTTAAGACTATTACATTTCACCAAATATCTGCTGAACCCTACCAACTCCAAATTCAACTTGGAGAACATACTACTTGCCAACCCTCTGGCAAGAACTAGATAAACTGAAACTATAGTTCATAAAGGAAAATGGTACATGAGGCCGCCAAGATTGTTATGAGACAAATACAATTATCTTCCCACCTACCTGGTCCCTATGACCCCGCCTTTGACACCTTGACCCAACCACCCCATGGAACCCACTACTGCTGCTGATAGCATGTTCACTCAGCTGTTTGGAGTACTCTACATTATTCTGACAGGCTTAGTGGACTCTTTGGTGTCAAACTCTGGTCCTGGGTCCTTAATTGGGAGGTCCCTATCTTATGTTATCAAGTTAGCCCCCATCCTATGGGGGGCATGACCCACTGGCCTAGCAGTACCCTGTCCCAAGTCACCCAATGCCTCTAACTATTCCTGGCTTCCTGAAACTAAGGGGGATGTTGTAACTTCAGCTATTGGGTGATTGATAGCTATTTTGCTTAACTTGAATATGACCTTACGTGTTATTGAAGAGTAAGCTAAGATAAATTTTTCAGCCTAATGTGTATAATAAGTTATAAGTTTATGTAAATTGATCTTTATTTAATAAATCAAGGAGAGAGTTATATAGTAAGAGAGGGGATTAATGAGAGTCACAGAACCCCAGGATCCTCTAGTTACAGCCCAGTTTTCTCTATTACTTAGCCCAATATTAAACTAATTATCAAATGATTATTAGTTAATATGAACTCAGAGTGCAACTTAGTTGATCAGTTGGACTGGTTATCATCCAGAGCAAGATTACCATTGTCCTTTGGTTCAATGAGCTTAATGGATCAATGTGTGAATACAGTGACAGCTAGTTCACAACCAATCACTTCACAACAGGGGATTTAGCATAATACATGGGAAGCTATATAGAACCGGTTGGCTGAACAGGTGCTAGGGGCAGGTCTGAGGCAGGTTTTCATCAATATATATCTTGAGTTTGATGACGCCCTTGGGGTTCAAACTTGAAGATCCATCCCCCTAAGCATTGAAGCTGGTTCTGGTGACCCCAGTATTAGCTGACCCCATAAATCTGCCAATAGTTGCATTTCCATAAGGTCTCTAAGGAGATCCCCCTTCTGTCAATAAGCACTTGTACAGCCCCATCTAAATTACGGTGGAAAAGAGCACAGATTCTTTCCCCCATATCTTCTATCCCAGTGTCAGGAAAGAAGAACAGTGTATACAGCAGTTCAGAAAGTCCTTCAGGAGCCAGACCCTAGCAATGAGTGAACCAGAATATCAAGATGACTCCAAATTTACCCAAGAGGAAAGGAGTTCCTAAGAAAGGGGGTTGTAACCCTGCTTCAAGAGCTATATACACCCCTCAGAAGGACTGACTTGGGCAGATGTTATCATCCATGGGGCAGATGCCAGGATGCTAGTGAGAAAGGGTTTGTAGGAGTTTTCCGGGTTCCAGGCTAGGTACAAGGCGCTGGGAGTAAAGCAATGTCACCTGAAGGATGGCACCCCAACCCAGTTGGTCCCTGGCTTTGATCCAGGACACCCTATGCCACCTCCCAGGAGCAGGAGGGCCACAGTCCCTGCCAACTTGAGTTTCTTGAGCTCTTGGGTGATGATTCAATCTGTTTCCTTGAGTGTAAACTTCACAATCAAGGCCCCTTTAAAGGGATCCTGGTTGTCAAGATTGACAATTCTTCCCCTCTGAAAACCCAGGCCCGGGAGCAGGATTCAAACCCTGGCCCTGAATCCCTACAGGCTGCCGGGCCTATGGACCACTGGGCCGCCCGCCTGTGTTTTTTGGGGATTGAACCCCTGCAAGCTGAGGCTCCTGTGAATTCCCAAAGCCAGAATACCGACATCAGCCCAACCATAGTGGTGCCCAAAGAGGAGCCTTTCAAATTGCCTAATGAAGGCAGAGATGGTGCCTATGTAAGCTTCATGAGTTTGAAGTCCTCTCAAGCAACCAATCAGGAGCCTACCCAGGAAAGAGGCACAGGCCTGCGGCCCGGCCCCATGACCACAACGCTAAAGCAAGACAATCAGTAGTCAAATCAAGAATTTTGACCAATGAAAGAACTCCCAGGCCAAGTGCCATTCTACTACTTTCAGACCCAAGTACCCAATTCCCCCAGCCCAGCTTTCCCCAATGCCCTGATGAACCCATGGAAAATGTTAAGTTTGGAGGTGGGGTGCTATATAGACCAAAAGACCCCACACTCCAAACTTATTGCTATTTTTAAATAAAGGTTATGTTACTTTGGCTCATACAGCTATTACCATATTTTGTATTTGCTGTCTATAAGTTAAGTTCAAGATCCCCCAGCCCTCCTGCCCCTGCAGTTTTCTGTCCACCTGGTGCTCTCTTTGGGACCGCTCATTTTACTGATTACCCATTAAAGCCCAAATATAAGGATTATACCCCAGAGAAAATCATCAAACTTGACCCATTAGCCTGCATCCAATCTTCTTTCAGATAAAACTGCCAAGGCCCGTGGATATTCTCTACCCCCAAGTTATTTAGAGGAAAATTCAGCTACCTCCTGGCCTATAACGTTTATATAGAACCATCTGTAACACCAAAACCAATGCCAGCCTCTTCCTCCAACCTGCCAACTAACAATACCAGCAAGATTTTTGGTATAGTGTACATCACCCTCACTGGGGTGGTGGACACCATTGTACCGGCTGACAGCCTGTGGTCTTGGTTAGGAAAGTCTGCTTCTTACCTCTTGAAGTTAGCACCTCTCTTGTGGTGGGCCCTGCCCGCAAAAAACCTGGCCCAAGTTACCTCCAAAACTGGCGGGCCAGCCGCCCAAGAGTGGGTCCCTGACATTATGGCAATATTTTTAAAGCCTGGTACCCTGGGCCCCAAGATGTTGTTATTTCTTGGGGCATCTTGTATGCTTTTGTTATTGATAATCACTTATTACACCTATAAGATGACCATGAACCTGATCTCTTCTATGTGGAAGGGCACAAGCCCAAAAAAACTGAAAAGAATTGACACTGCTGCCACCAATACCAACAAGCCCTCCTCTCAAGTGCAAAACGTGATTGTAAACCAGTCCCTCATCAAGGTAGAGATGCCCCAGATGGGGAAGCTCACGCTTGAGGAAGCCCAACGCGCTATGCCAGTCCTCCGCTTGCACTTCCAGACCAATGCAGCCTCCTACGCCAGCAACACCAAGAAAATACTGGGGGTCGCTTCCATGCTCTCTGGGGACTCTCTGGACTGGTTTGGCAAAGCCACAGCAGAAGATGTAGAGTTCTGTTTGGACTATGCTAAGTTTGAGGCAGAACTAATGGCAACTGGGGAGGATTGCAACACCAGATACTACGCCCTAAACTCCTTGCTAGAAATCCGCCAAGGCTCTTGACCCATTCAGGCTTACATTGACAATTCCCTTAAACTAAAGACCCACACTCAACTTGAGGACAAATTGTCAGCCATCATCTTCCAAAAAGGAGTGAACCCAGCCATGAAGGACTTACTAAAGCACCACCTGCCCACACTTGGCTTAGAAGACCTGATTCCTTTGTGAAAAGGCCTCAGCATGAACCAAGAGAATGCTGGGCCCTCTCAGACCCGCCCATCCCAAACTGCCACATCCAACAGAGGGGGAATGACCCCTGAGGAACTCAAAAGACACTACAGAGAAGGTCTCTGTTTTCACTGCCATGAGGCGGGGCACTTGACCAGAGCCTGCCCAAAGAAAACCCCTGCTCCCATCTCATTGGCCCAAATAAATGCTTCTTCCCAGTCTTACAAGTTCATCCTAGTATCTGGTAATGTTGGGGGAACAACCCAAAAACTAAAGGTGTTCATTGACACCAGAGCAGATGAGAGCTTCATGGACGCGGACTTAGCCCAAGAACTAGGCCTGTCTGCCTCTGAGAACCGTCTACAGATCATCTTGGGAAACAGCACCAAAGACACAGGATACAAATGTGAGCAAGAACTACCCTTGATAATAGGAAACAACACCTACCCCTTGTCCCTCATCTTGTTGAAAGGCCTACCGCATCCCCTCATCCTTGGGGATTCCTGGTCAGACAGGCATGGCCTCATCCTCAACTACCGAGAACAGAACGTCACCTTAGGTGATAAAGGTACCTGCAACATTGTTCCCTTCTGCACCAATCCTAAAGAACCTACCCAAAGGCTCATGACCATACAGATCAAACCAAGCATGGGGGTCCTACCTACTTCCCTAGGGAAATGGACCCATGTATTCAGCAAAGAGGCAGCCACTTGCCTCCCCAAACACACCAAGTACAATCATGCTATTGACCTTCTGCCAGGCACCAAACCCAAACACGGGCCCATTTATAGCTGCAACCACAAGGAGCAGCTGGCTCTCAAGGCGTACATTGAGGACATGACAAAGAAAGGCTTCATCCGCGTGTCCAAGAGCCCTTGTTTGTCACCAATGCTGTTTGTGGGCAAGAAGGACGGAGGCATGCACCTGTGTGTTAATTATCAGAAATTGAACAAGATCACCGTAAAGAACCGCTACCCCATACCTAACGCTGACAACTTGTGTGATGTACTGACGGGCGCCCAGGTATACTCCAAGATTGACCTTAGAGATGCATTCAACCAAATCCAAATCAAAGAGGGTGACAAATACAAAACGGCGTTCAAGACCAGGTATGGACTCTACAAATACCTGGTGATGCCATTCAGACTATGCAACGCCCCTAGCACCTTCCAGCGCATGATAAACACAGTACTGGGCAAATACCTTGACCAGTTCTGCGTGGCTTACCTCAACAACATCCTCATCTATAGCAAGACCCATGAGGAGCACTTGCTCCATCTAGACCTGATCCTGAGCAAACTCTCTCAAGCCAACTTACACGCAAAGCTCAAGAAGTGTGAGTTCTTCCAACCAGAAGTAGAGTTCCTGGGCTATGTAGTGAAAACTGGAGGGTTTGCAATGGCTCAGGATAAAGTGGACGCCGTGACTTCCTGGCCAACCCCCACGTGCCGGAAGGATGTCAGAAGTTTCCTGGGGCTAGCAAACTACTGCCGGGATTTCATCCAAAAAATTTCTCACATCACTCTGCCCCTGACCTGCCTGTGCTCCAACAAGGCCACCTTTGCCTGGACTCTAGAATGTGCCACTGCCTTTGAGACCCTGAAACTTGCCTTCACCTCTGCCCCCGTTCTGGCCATGCCTGACCCATCCAAGCCATTTGTTCTGAAAACCAATGCGTCCAACTTTGCGGTGGGTGGGGTCCTTCTTCAGGAAGGAGGGGATAGTATGCTACATCCTGTAGCATATTACTCCAAGAAGATGCTGCCCGCAGAAGGAAACTACCCAATTTACAACAAAGAGATGCTAGCCATTATGAAGACCCTGAAACATTGGCGCTGATACTTCTGTGGTGCTGAATTCCCAGTAAAGGTCCTGACAGACCACAAGAACTTGGTCTACTTCTTCAAACCACAACAGCTTAACCAACAACAAGCAAGATGGGCTTTAGAACTGGCCAACTACACCCTGGCCATAGACTACAAACCAGGGAAAGTGAATGTAGTACCAGATGCCCTGAGTAGAAGATCTGACCTGGCACCCACTCACATGGAAACTTGCAACCACAACACACAAGTACTCCTGGACCCAGCTAGCCTAGGTGTTTACCTGGGATTGATGAAGATCAGGGCCAGTAAACCAGAAGTGCTGAAGGCCCAATCACTTGACAAATTCACCAAAACCATGATTGCCAACCTTTCAAAATCCTTGGATAGCCCCCACTACCAGAAAGGCTACTCATTGAAGGGAACAACACTAATGCTGCACAACAGAATCTTTGTGCCAGAAGGAAGCATCAGGACCAACATCCTGAGAGATTATCACAATCCTGAGATGGCCGGACACCCAGGGAGACTCAAGGCCCTCCGGAGCATTAGAAGGAACTTTGCCTGGCCAAAGATGGACCAAGAAGTAAGCGCGTACCTGAAAGGATGTGAGACCTGTGGACAGACCAAGCCCCACAGAAACAAACCTGAAGGGCTTCTAAGACCCTTGGACATACCCCATGGACTGTGGAGATCCGTCTCCATGGACTACATTGTCAAACTGCCCCCATCCCTCTCCTTCAATGTGATCCTAGTCATGGTAGACCGCTTCACCAAGATGGCATACTTTGTACCTACCACCACCCATTGCACAGCTGCAGAGACTTCCCAACACTTCCACAAACGCATACTCACCCAACACAGGACACCAGAGGAGATCATCACAGACAGAGGACCCCAATTCATGTCAAACTATTGGACACAAGTAATGAAAGACTTGGGAATCAAGCAATGTGTATCTACCTCCTACCACCCGCAGACTGACGGCCAAACCAAAAGAGTGAACCAGATCCTTGAACAATACCTTTGATGCTATGCCAACGCCAACCAGGACAGCTGGACCAACATGCTTCCCATGGCCCAGTTTGCATGCAACAGTAAAGACCACGCCTCCATGGGAATGTCTCCATTCAAAGCCAACTATGGGTTTGACCCCACCTGGGATCCCAAGATTGGCGAGAAAGAAACTAACACCACTGGATGTTCCTGGGTCAAGCGGATCCACAACACACAAAAAACATGCTTGACCAACCTGAATTGCGCAGTGCAAACCTACAAGGCCTTTGCCAACCAAAAACGCATACCAGGCCAATCCTTGCAAGTTGGGGATGAAGTATACCTGGACTCCCGCAACGTGCCCCTACATGTCCCCTGTAGGAAGCTAGCTCACCAAAGAAGTGGCCCCCACAAGATCACCAAACTGGTTGAGGAAGTTGCTTACAAGCTCAACCTACCCCCCTCTTGGAAGATTCATAACGTGTTCCACCAATCCCTGTTGTTCAAAAAGGATGGGAACTTGCTTCCCCACCAACAGATTAAGACAGCCCCCCCACCCATCCAAACAAACTGCGGTGAGGAATATGAAGTTGAATGCATACACGGCAACCAAACTCATTACCAAAAACCCCAGTACTACATCAAGTGGAGAGGATACCCACTGGAAGAAAGTACCTGGGAACTTCTGGGCAACCTGACTAATGCCCAAGAAGCCGTCCAACTCTACCTGAACAAGAAGAACCAGAAGGAGGGGGACCCGGGGGAAGAAGGGGATGATGTCAAGATTGACAATTCTTCTCCTCTGGAAACCCAGGTCCAGGAGCGGGATTCAAACCCTGGATCTCTACGGGCCACCCGCCCGTATTTTTTGGGAATTGAACCCCTGCAAGCTGAGGCTCCTGTGAATTCCCAAAGCCAGAATACCGACATCAGCCCAACCATAGTGGCGCCCAAAGAGGAGCCTTTTGAATTGTCTAATGAAGGCAGAGATGGCGCCTATGTAAGCTTCATGAGTTTGAAGTCCTCTCAAGCAACCAATCAGGGGCCTACCCAGGAAAGAGGCACAGGCCTGCGGCCCGGCCCCATGACCACAACGCTAAAGCAAGACAATCAGTAGTCAAATCAAGAATTTTGACCAATGAAAGAACTCCCAGGCAAGCGCCATTCTGCTACTTTCAGACCCAAGTACCCAATTCCCCCAGCCCAGCTTTCCCCAATGCCCTGATGAACCCATGGAAAATGTTAAGTTTGGAGGTGGGGTGCTATATAGACCAAAGGACCCCACACTCCAAACTTATTGCTATTTTTAAATAAAGGTTATGTTACTTTGGCTCATACAGCTATTACCATATTTTGTATTTGCTGTCTATAAGTTAAGTTCAAGATCCCCCAGCCCTCCTTCCCCTCTGCCCGCAGTTTTCTGTCCACCTGGTGCTCCCTTTGGGCCCGTTCATTTTACTGATTACCCATTAAAGCCCAAATATAAGGATTAAACACCAGAGAAAATCATCAAACTTGACCCATTAGCCCGCATCCAATCCGCTGTCAGATACAACTGCCAAGGCCCGTGGATGTTCTCTATCCCCAAGTTATTTAGAGGAAAATTCAGCTACCTCCCGGCCTATAACGTTTATATAGAACCACCTGTAACACCAAAACTGATGCCAGCCTCTTCCTCTGACCTGCCAACTAACCATACCAGCAAGCTTTTTGGTATAGTGTACATCACCCTCACTGGGGTGGTGGACACCGTTGTACTGGCTGCCAGCCCATGGTCTTGGTTAGGAAAGTCTGCTTCTTACCTCTTGAAGTTAGCACCTCTCTTGTGGTGGGCCCTGCCCGCAAAAAACCTGGCCCAAGTTACCTCCAAAACTGGCGGGCCAGCCGCCTGAGAGTGGGTCCCTGACACTGGTTCCAATTATGGGTTGTGGGCTTTGAACCACCCCCTAAAAATCTGATGACAATCTCCCTGGCTCTGAGTGAGATTTCACTGGCCTGAGGTCTTTGAGGATACCCAACTTGTGTTTATTTGGTTTGAGCCTCTTGAATCCAGAGGGTGGTGCTTTATTGGTATAGACCAGTAAAGTTATCAATCTCAGTGGAGCATGGGCACTGGAACACTACAGGAGACATCTTGGGTGCTGCTGGTTAGGTCAGTTGGTTTGATTTCCCTCTGGTGATGAGGTGGTTGAGCTGTTTGATGGGGGTAAGGATAATGTTAAAGATGGTGTGTCCTGCAAGATGGCTTGCCCTTCCCTGTAGGTTCTCTGGTCAGTAGTGAGTGTCATCTCTTGTATCTTTTTTTAGAGGTTTTTTTAGTTGAAGTAGATTATGATACCCTACTTCTGTGAAGTATATAATGAGATAAGAGGAAGGTTTGAGAAGAGAATGATACCTTTATTGGGTATAGAGAAAAGGGTTATGTAGCTAGGTGATAAGTCATATAGCATCCATATAGACCATGGCAGTCATGAGGCTTTGGGAGATCCAGGATCTCTTGGGATTTGAATGTTTGGTCCTGGTGCAATATCTGGATTGAGACTTAGGTCCATCTTTACTCAGCAGTTGATCATTTCCCAGGGAAATGATTTTTGGGAGGGAGTAATCAAAGGTGTTTTAACATTGTGGTGAAGCCTTTCACCAGTTGGTCAATCAATCCAGATCTGTTGTTGGGTTACTTCCTGAATTGTAAGGGATCTTGATTGTCTCCCAAATGAAGAAGTCATTCTGGATTGCCCAAGTCTACTGACTAGCTTCCGGATTGGAAGTTGCACCAATTAGGTGTTAATTAGCTAACTGACTACAGTTGTCAACCGACTTCCCCAGCATTAAGCCTTTTGCAACCCCCTTGTGCCGCTGGGGCTGTTATCACCTTCCCCCTGATTGCTGTGCTGATTGTCAGATGTTCAGCCTTCATTTTCTCCTTCCTCTACCCCATGCAATGACCAACTTGCCTTGATTCATCAAGTAAGTTGTAGTATATAAAGCCCTCTTCTTCTATTAGTAAAGATATATATTTATACCCCTTTTTAGCTACACCATTAATTATTATCTTTGAGTGTACAATTTAAAGGACACAAAGGCTAGTCTCTTCATATTGACTACATTGCCAATTAGCTTGACTAGGAGTTGCTACTTGAGGAGTTGCTTTTGAGTAGTTGCTATTGCCACAACTCTAAACCCTTTATTGTTCCTTGGTTCATATACCTTTATACAACCAAGTATTTGTCTGGCTTCTGACTGGTATTGTATCCAGTTACACTGGCCGACCGATAGATCTATCTTACCCTCCCAACACCCATTGTCTAGTCTGTTGACCAACTGACTATTCCAACTCGTAGTAGTAAGAGTACCACAAACATATTTAAATTTTAGTTGTGCATAGTTATATTACTCTGGAGATGAATTAGCTCTTATATGCTTCGCCAGTAACTGCATCTGAAGTTAAAAACACCTAGTCCTTGCAGAGCTACTGGTTGTTTTTATGTGGGGTGATGATTATTTCAATTGGAACCACAGAGATATGGCAGGCTATTAAAGTTGGGATGATATAAAATATTCAATTGCATGGGGTAAAAATTAAAAATATTTGTTTAAAGGGGGTTGGTTGAAATTGGAAGGGGTTTGTGGGTCTAGCATTTGATTGGATGAATTCAAACAAGTATTTTATTCAGTTGGTAATATAAGAATAAAACAAGAGTGAGTAATTATTTGGAATTTTCCTTGGTCTTATCACAAATGTCTACTGTGGAGGAGTATTTTGTGACCTTGGGAGTGTTGACTGTCAGCTTCAAGAGCGGGCTGCCAGCAATAAGCTTGACGATTTTACCAAAATCCGAACTTTCTGAAGCGGCAAAGATAACCTTTTCGCTTTCGCCAGCAAGGGTGCTGCCCTCCTTAAGCTTAGTTACGCCTGTAAGGTCGACAACAACACGGATAAGTTTTGGAAGATCAATTACGATAGGTTTGACAGCTTCCCAATCCTCATATTTAACATTCAGAATAAACTCAATCTTAGCCGATTTTAACTCGCTTTTCATGGTACCGATAGAGGCTGAGTCTACGTTGAGACTAAGTCCATCAAACTGCTCCTTGTCACGGAACTCGTCCATTTTCTCTGGGAAGAGACAATCTTCACGTTCCTGAAGGCCCTTTAGAGTAGCTTTGCCTGGGTAACTGACAAGGACTTTTTTACCTTTACATTCTTTCTTGTAGGCATCTAGCAAAAAATCCCCAGCTTTACAATGAGCATCTAACTTGGTTTTTTCGTCGACCTCAGCAAGATTTACGACGATGTATTCATGGTTGTTTTCTTTAGATTGGCAGTATCCCTTGATGATGTCTACAAGTGTATCGACTTTAGTTGCAGGGGTACTAGAGGGTATGTCGTCAGCGAAACCAGGGGCAATGAGGGCGAGTAAAATAGCAATAAAGGATTTCATGATATTGCAGAGTGAAGCTTGGGCTTATTTATATGCTACCTCACCAATGTGTTTTTATTCGAATACTTTGTTCGAATACAAACCTGATGTTTGCCCATTCAAAAGGTGTACTTGATTTAAATAAATTTATAGACTCTTCCAAAGAATGTCCTTGTAAAGTCTTTGGGAAAGCGGCTAAACTTTAGAATTCCACACCTATTCCATAATTTCATCCAACCACGCCACAGCAAATTATCCTGTATAAGCCTTTTGAAGGGTTAAGGCCTAATACCTCAGCGTGCCACCCTGCCTTTTTCGTCCATTGAGGATTTATAAAGTTCAAAATATCATGCACAAGAGAAGGCCCGACTAAAGGCCGCCCAGAGAGGGGCATCATTAATGATTCTTCGCTGTTGAAAGGCTTGACTTTTGTTTTTGGATTAAAGGCAAACCTAAGGCAAACCTAAGGCACATTGGATCTAAAAATAAAATGGACTGCCTTCTTTTCTGTAGCTTAAAAAAGGCCATCTTTATATCAGCTTAACACATAGGTAAAGGTTTTCATATCAAAAAGTTTTAAAATATTTCCATCTAATTATTTATATCTTACTATTTATACTTAATTATATATATCTAATTATTTATATCTAATTGTTTAGCTTTAAAGCCAGAAGGCAAAGTGACAGTTTGGATAAGCTCACCTGCTTTTTTATGACTTGTTAGCACTTTGAAGTCGTGTAAGTTGAATCCAGTGGAGCGTAGTAATGATACTTGAATCAAAACTCCTTGCTCTGAAAAGATGAGTTTGTCTTTTGTAATCTTGTCAGGGCGGCTGTGATTCCTGGCTCCACAGCGGTTGCATTTAGATTAGATAAAAAAGTAGGCTGGCTGCGAGAGGATAATTTGAAATGAACCTTGTTCGCTACGCTTAAACGTAATAGAAAAGGATACGATTAAAATCAATATATAAAACCATGTCTGTCATGTCAGCTCAAGCCTTAAGGGGTTGGATTGATTTTCCCATATTTTTAAATTTAAAGTCGATGGCCAAGCTAAAAGCTTGTTTGGCTCATCCTTACATCCACCATTGAAAGCATGAAGGTTGGATTCAGTGGAGTGTGGCCTAAATTATGTAAAATGAAAATAAAAGCCACTCAAACTTTAATAAATTTATAATTAATTGCTTAATTTTTAAATCGTGGCTCAACCCTTACAGCCATAGCAGAGAGGCTTATCTGTGTAGATTATCCAACTCCAGAACGTGTGGATTAATTCAGATTGGTTTGCTTTGCATTTATATGATTGGATGTTTAAACTCTGCTGAGGATCGAATTGGCTGAAGGAAAGAGAGCTTAGTCAAGATTAAACAGATCAAACTATACATATCAGTTTAAGTGAGAGATGGTTGGCTTATGTATTTCGAATTATTTATGTTCAGGTGAAATCATAGAATATTCCACTTGGAATCATCAGCTGATCCAAGTGGCTGCAGATTGCTTCAGAGTTAACCCTACTTGCCGTTGTATCATCCCAATTGGGATGCCAGTGGAGTAAAAAATATTTAACGGTATTAAGATTTAAAAAAATGATTTTCAGGAAATTTAGGTGACATAGCTAGATTTTTCAGATGATTCTGATCAAAATGATACCAAACATGATAACTTTAGCTGCTCTGGATGCTGAGATTCAGAGTGAAGTGCTGGAATTCGACTCGCATCGTTATCAAAGACACAAACTCAATTTGTTCCATCCAAATTCACTCTCAAATCACATCAAAAACTAAAAACCAGCATATCTCTGAGAATACTTAGCCTATCTTAATCTTTGATAGCCTATTTTAACGCCACAGATCAGCTGGAAATTCTGGTAAAATTTAGAAGATCAGATATTAAAAATTTAAATCACCATTCTGGCTTTATTAAATTTAATACCAATACTCCATTTGATTAGATTTATATTTAACATCTCTACTTGGAACACACAGCTTTATTTTAAAGAAATAAGATTTAAATAAAATTTTACAGGAGCTTTTTTTGGACAACATTTCTAAGCCAAATTGGTAGTGAATAATCCCAACCTAAAGCCCAATAAAGGATCTTGAATGAATATGTTAGATTGAATTTTATATCTGGCCTTGGACAGGCCATCCACCCAGTGTGACAGAGTTAATGCCAAACTCAACAGATCCAACTAAATTGGTTAGCACTATATGTCAACTATAGAAGCAGATTCACTTTGCTCAAATTAGCTGCTCTTTACCCTCCCACTTTTTTGGGTATTTTTATAGTTCACTGCTACAAATTTTCAGTGGTCACTGTAAAGTTACCCCTCCACCTTAGACCTCCACTTCAATCACCACCAAATGCTTGGGGATCTCTACCAAATTGTGGCTGTATATTTATTCAAAGTGTCAAAACAGCAGGATCAACCCCCAACAAGGTTCTGACTAAGCGGGTTTGTGGCCCGCAATCTGACTTCCCTGTGACCCGTTCCCAAACAAGGAAGTCAACTCAAATTCCCAAAAGTGACAACATGAACAAGCAATGATCCTATTTGGTGGATGACTCAATTTAGTGCCTAACCCTTTATCAGGAACAAGCCACCCCCTTCACCATTCAACTGAATGATCTACACAATCATGTTCCTCTTAAAATGATTCACAACAACTGTATAATCCCTATCTCCAAATGAAGATAATTATCTAGTTTCCAATATTTCCCCCTTGTAACTCTTCTAAAATAGCACAGTTACAACATTGGTAGCAGAAGTAGGTTCTCTATCCTACTTTTCCCCTCAAAATTCTTCCTGTTGTCTGTACTTGCTGTGGTCAACAAATCTACAAAAGAATCACGTCTGGCATCCCTGTAGACTGGATAACCTACACACCGGGTACTGAAATACCAGAAGGTTCTGTACTGTACCAAAACATGGTTATGCCAGTCTCCGTCTTTAATGCCCTATCAGTGCAAGGGTTCTTTCAAGCACCTATCATCACCCCTCAAGGGACAGACAAAAGTATCATGCCCAATCATGTAGCTAGTACCTACACAGTGCCACCTTGGAGTCATTTGCTGGAGCCAATGGCAACAATGCCACAGCATGGATTTATTGGCACAGAACAAATTGACGCAAATAGAATGCTCACAAAGATTCTGGATTGCAGAGATATCCATCCGCCTCACACACAACACAGGTACATGATGCAACAAATGGCATGAAGACCACACCAAGAAAGACTAGGACACCTTTAAACGGGACTTCTTAGCAAGATTCTTAATGAAGGACACTGTCCTCATGATCATACGTCAAGTGAAGAACTTGACCCAGACTGGCACAGTGAAAGAACTCACTTGTGCATACAAAAAGCTCTGCCTACGGGCACCTTTTGACATGGCATTTGACAACCCAACCATACATCTCATGTACTACAATGCCCTTAAGTCACATGTGATGAGACACACCAACCTGGACCAAGTAACCAATCTGCAAAGCCTATATCACAAAGCAGAGAAGGCAGAGCAGACATCCAACGCCCTCCACAAGGCGCAGACCGGGAAGAGAGAGACCCAAGGACTCTCACCTGTCAGGTTGCACTAACTTTCCTCCACCTGGCAGCAACAACAACAATGGTGCGGGCCACAAGCCCTCGGGATCAAATGGCCACAGTAGCGGGAATAATGGACAGTCAAACCATACCCACTTCAGGGTCAGTACTACGCAAGATAACCAGGACAAGGGAAAAGCCTGGGGGAAGCATTAAGCAAGCCAAGCTCTCCCTGCCAAACTCCTGCCTTGCCCAACAACAAGTACTGCCCCAAAGACGTAGACCAATGCCTAATGATCCAGGTCCCCTTGGAGGACCCAGTACTCTACACCATCTCCAGACATCCCAATAAATTGATGTCTTACTCTTTCTGCTTTTGTAGCTACACTGTCTCTGCGCTCCTAGACTCAGGTGCAGAGCACACACTTGTCAGCAGCACCTTTGTGGACAAGCTCAAGCTAGCCACTAATCCTTTGCAGATTAAAAACATGGTTCTGGCTGATGAACACCACATCACTGTGACATGTGAGACTGCCCCTTTCTCTATTGCGCTGGAAAATCTACACTCTACCATCCCAGGACCTGCCATTCACTTCACCAGATTTGATGTGTACTTGGTTTGGACTGGCTACACAAGAACAACCTGCATGTAGGTTGGGTCACCTCAGTATTAACCACCAAATCTACCCCAACTCTGTGGACTACCTCTTGCAAGATCACATCTTTGTGCTCATCATGGAGACACACAAAGAGCAGGAAAACCTTGAAACAATTGATTGGGACTCCTGTCAGTACAAGGTCATACACTTCAAGGACTACCAGGGCATAACCACTCCCCAAGACCAGGAGATTGTGGACTTCCAACCTGAGATCTTCAAGGAAGCCTTACCAGGGTGGCCTCCAGAAAAACACATACAACACATCATCCAGTTCAAGGGAGCAGTACCTAAGGCACAACCTATATACTGCCTCGCCCCAAATAAAGACAACACATTGCACGCATACCTCAAGGAAGCATTGGAGAAAGGACTTATCCGCCCATCTCAATCTCCCTTTAGCGCAGCTGTATTCTTTGTGGCAAATATGGACGGGACCTTTAGACTTGTTACTGACTATCAAGTAATAAAAAAGTTACCATCAAGAATTGCTACCTGCTCCCACTTATTGACAATCTATTTGACGCCTTAGGCGGGGCAAAAGTTTTCTCCAAGATTGATTTGACAGCAGGCTGCAACTGAATCCAAATCAAAGAAGAAGACATACCCAAGAAAGCCTTCTGCACCAAGTATGGTTCTTACAAATGTGTTGTGTTCAACTTCAGGATGACAAATGCACCATCAACTTTTGTCACCTTCATGAATGAGGTCTTTGCACCTCACATTGGCAAACACACACTGGTATATTTAGACGTCATAATTGTGTACAGCCCCTGGGTGTCAGGATCCTCCATTTTCTCTTTACTTCACTGCCAGTATTCTTTCAAGGGATTTCAGATCATTTTATTCTTTATCCTTAGGTTTTTAATCTATAATTCACTCCCAACCAATTTACCTTTTATTCTCTGGCTTCCACTGTTCAAATTAACCTATATTAACAGTTAAGTTTAATTTTGCAGTTAACTTTACTCTCTCAGACAAGTCTTGAACCCTCACCCTTTACGCTAGGGTTAGTTAAACCACTCTGAAACCGCTTACCTTTTGCTTTTGCTTTGGCTTACGCCAGCAGTCTTTGGAGCCTGCTTTTCCGCTTTTTTGCTTGCTCTCTCACCCAAACCTAAGTTTTCCAAACAACCGCTGTTCCCTTACCATCTCCTTTATCTTTGTGCTTAACCTTTTTAAGTTAAGTTATCAGAAACATGTGTTTGTGCTTTTGTTTTCACCACTAAGATTACCTAACTATCTTTGGATAATTGTTTTCTCCCTCTAAGTCACCTCAAAAACCAAGCAGAATAAATTAGGCTTGGTTTTCCAGTCTCAACAATAAGTTGAGATTGTTTGACTTGCACCCCAAAAAGGTACTTGTTAGGTTTTGTGGCTCGTGTTTTTCCCTTGCAATTCTTTATCTTAGTTCAATCTTAGGGTATGGTTCTTTTTGATCTTCTTCTTCACCAGTTATGTAGTCTTTAAAGTAACACTCACAATTTAATTGTTGATAGTTTTAACCCTCCTGCTAGTGCAGACCATTTTCCAGACTTAGAAATTGACTTTTTAACTAAATTGTCAGTCATTAAGACTGGTCTCTATTTTATTTTCCTAGGGTTAATAAATTGTCTTAGCCCTTATTTTACTTTGTATAAGCTCTTAGGAGCCTTAGTTCATTTGCTATTGCAGACCTTGCCTACTTTTTTGTATTTGACCAATATAAATATTAATGGGTTAAAAGCTTAAGTTTATAATCATCTCCCCCAGACCATGAGACCTTACACTGGGTAGAACATCACCACAAGGACTTAGAGACAGTCTTTGCAACCTTGGCACAACATAAACTACTTGCCAAGCCATCTAAGTGTCATTTTTACCACAAACAGCTGCCTTTCCTTGGTCATATAGTATCAAAAGACAGTGTTGGGAATTTCAACCAAGAAATGGTGCCAATTATGACAGAGCTCACAGATTGGGGTTTCTGCAACCAAACCCATAAAATAGCAGTATAAAAATCAATGAGGCTAATTATGATGGAGCTTGCAGATATGAATTACTGCTTCCAAATAACATAAATTGGTAGTATAAATCATATGCATATTAGATCAGCAGTAGGATGCTGACCTGAACCTTAAATTAGCCAATGATAAGCGCTGCTGCGGCGCTTAGTTGATACATGATTTGCCGCCACACCACATGGAAAAGCTACAGGTGCTGTGGCGCCGCCTAAAAATTGAATTGGATGCCAAGGCGCCAAACTATTTAAACATCAGGCGCTGCCCCACCAACTGAAAATCATTACAAGCGCTGTGGCACTGCCTTGAAAATATTGTGGGCACCAAGGCACTGCTATACTTTTACATCAAGTGCTGAGGCGCTGGGTTCAATTTCCCATAATATCAAATTCCCATATTAATTATATTATTAAGCATTGAACCTGAAGTATGCTCAGGATACTAGGAAGTGATCACGAAGCAACTAAACTATTCCACACCGGTAAGGGCCACCTGTGCTGGGTGAAGATGAAAATATTCTACTGGTTGACATGCAATAAGCGCCAAACCTAGATTAATAATTACCCAAAATTGGGGCATGTTAGAATGTCCTAGAAGACATTGCTAGAAGCCCATGTATTAACCTTTGAGAAGGTATAAGAAGAAATGATTGATTACAATAAAATAATCTATTAATCTGGTTAACCCTTATTGTGATCTTTAGGTACTTTTGTATGATCAGAAGCCATTCCTTGACAAAAATCATGTTTCCATTTGGACCTGGCTCTTCTGATAGAATACTACTCATATCTTCACATATGAATGTATTCAAGCAAGTGCCATGTGCCCTATAATATTAAATCATTGTGGCGCTGGAATGCAAAAAGCGCAATAGATGGTATTAAACCTGATGACCAAAAGATCCAAGCAATTTGCAAAATGCCGCCACCCAAGGACAAAGCCAAACTATGCACCTTCCTTGGGATGATTGCCTATGTCCAATGGTTCATCCCAGACTGTGGCGTCCTGACGGCATCCTTATCATCAATAACAGGTGTCAAGTCTAAATTTGTGTGGACTCCACAGTGCAACCTCTGTTTCCACCACCCAAAGGAAAAGCTGACGTCCATACCTATTCTTCAATACCTAAAGTAAGACAGAGACTACAAAATGGAAACTGACGCCTTGGATGCCTCCATTGGTGGGGTACTTAGAATCAAAATAGACAATGGTGACTTCCTTCCTGTGGCTTACAAGTTGTGCAAGATAACTTATGGTGAGTGTTGCTACCCAATCCACAACAAGGAGCTGCTGGCTATTATCCATTGCCTTGTAAAGTGGCACTGATACCTGGAGCTTCAGGAATAATTCACTGCTATAACTGACCATAAGTCCCCCATTTCTTCAAAACCCAGCCAATCTATCCAGACTTCAAGCACATTGGATGAAATTCCTGGAGAGATTCAACATGAATATCCAGTACAAACCTGGACCCAAGCTAGTCATGACTGATGCTCTTTCCCTCCTATACATCAGGGCCACCAGAGGTAAAAATGTTCTGGACCCAGACTGGCCCCTCCTAGTTCTTCAAACCAAGAATGAGGGGTTTCCCCCAGGCACCACCAATATTACAAGAGACACTGTCATTAAGAACAAAATCTCTTTATAGACGTGTATAGAACATTGCATCAAAAAATTTCTGATAAAAGCACCATCCCAACATTCTCACATACCAGAGGACTAATACCATCTTGCGTTACCACCAAGATCTAGGTCACACAAAGAGCCACAATTTCTACAAATTCCTAAAACACAAGGCTTGGTGGCTGACCCTGTTTGGGACATTCAAGAGGTCCTCAAACAATGTGAATTATGCAAAAATATTGCAAAAAGCAATACTCCCCCCAAAGTCTGTGTTGCCAATTTGTTCCCAATTACCCTTCAAGTTGTGGGCCCTCAACATTATTAGGCCAAAGCCAGGGAAACATAACAATAAAAAGAATATCATCCCTGCCATTGACTTTGCCACTCTCTGGCCAGTAGCACAAGCAGTGAAGACACATACTGGCAACAATGTAGGACACTTTATTGGAAAGAAGATTATCAGCAAGTTTGGTAAACCAGAACTATTGATCACAGATGGAGGCAAATAATTGAACTCAGAAAGCACCAACATGTACCTCTCAAAGAATGGGGTCAAACACACAGTAACAATGCCATACCATCCTCAGGCCAATGGCAGAGATGAGCAACTAAATAAAAGCTTAGTACAAGACCTTGCTAAGCTCACAGCCAGAAGACATGAGGACTGGCACAAGCAGCTACCAAATGCACTCCTTTTATGCTGCACCCAGGTGAACAGATCCACTGGGAAGAGCCTCTTTGAGCTTGTATATGGAACACAACCAAACATAATCCAAGCCTTTACAGGGCCAAAGTTGGAAATACCCAACAAAGTTCCTCCTTCTTCAGCACCCCAAGTATCACAAGCCAACAGTGACCAGCTAGAGAAGGAAGAAAGACGTTTTTTAGATACATTTATCCCTATCTACACCAGGCATAAAGTTGGGGACAAAGTCTGGGTAAGAAACACAGATAAAATCACACTACAGCCCAAGAAAGTAATACCCATCATCATATTAAAGGTAAACAAAAACAACACTTAACTAGTACAAGGACTTGGTAAGCGTAAGCAAGAAAAAGTCCTACATCACAATTGATTACAGCCTTGCAGAGCCCAACAGAAGCAATGAGAGACCACACTACTCACAACCAAGCAGCAACTAGTCCAGTACAGCGCCCAGGCTCCCAACAGCCTCTCTGACAACCTCCCTTCAGACAAGGCCAATCTTTGACTGGGGGATGTCAAAACAGCAGGATTGACCTGCCAACAAGGTTCTGACTAAGCAGGTTTGTGACCTGCAATATGATTACCTGGCCACTCAAAGCCAGACTAGGAAGTCAATTCAAATTCCCAAAAGCAACAACATGAACAAGCAATGATCCTATTTGGTGAATGACTCAATCTGGCGCCTGAACCTTTATCAGGAACAAGCCACCCCCTTCACCATCTAACTGAATGATCTACATAATCATGTTTCTCTTAAAATGATTCACAACAACTATATAATCCCTATCTCCAAATAAAGATAATTATCTAGTTTTCAATATTTCCCCCTTGTGACTCTGCTAAAACAGCACAGTTACAACAAAAGATCTACCAAAAAAACCCAAGAAAAGCTCTCACATTATTTCTTGTGGAATTTTTTCTAAAGATGCCCCCACCTAACCCACCCAGAGACACCCCTGGTTAAATATCACGCGCAAGAGCGTCCAGAGCAGTGTTGTGCGCCTCCAAGATAAGCTTCTCAATTTTAGTTAAGTTGGGGTTCTCTTTTAATTTAGCTCATTCAAAATCTGTTAAAATTTTCCTGCTCTAAGAATTGCTCTCATAACTTTCAGGATTGAGAATTTATCTCCTCTTGACAACCAGGCCCAGGAATGGGATTCAAACACTGACTCTGAACTCATGCAGGCTGCCAGTCTCAAGGACCAAGAGGCCGCCTGTACAAGTTTTTCTGGGATTGAGCCCCCGCAAGCTGAGGCCCAGGTTAAATCCTGAAGCAAGAATACCAACATGGGCTTAATAGTTGTGGCACCCAAGGAGAGACTTCTCAAATTGCCTAATGGAGGCAAGGAAAGTCCCTCTGTAAACTTAATGAAATTGAAGTCCTTACAGGTAACTAATCAGATTAAGATACCTGAGGAAAATGTGGGCTTAAGGCCCAATCCCATGACCAGAGCTTGCAAACAGAAGAATTAAGTGACATTCCATGAGTTCTTCATCAATGAGTGGTCCCCCAGTAGTGGTGCCATTTTGCTGCTCCCAAACCCAGGCGTCCTGACCTCCTGATCAAAGATTTTTCAACTTGTTGAACTCCATTTATGGAAAATGTGAATCTTGGCAGCGGGGTGCTATATAGGCCCATAGACCCTGCACTGCTACTATATTGCCATTTTTAAATAAACGGGTTATTAGAAATTGGTTTTCCCATTTGTAACCATATTTTATTCTTGTCATTTACCAAATCAGCTTCAGATCTTCAGGGCCAGCTGTCCCTCTGCCTGAAGTTTATTGTCCTTAAAGTGCTCTCTTTGGTCCTATCCACTATACAGAATATCTTTTGAAGCCCAAATACAAGGAATTTACCCTTGAGAATATACTTAAAGAAGATCCCCTGGCCCAACTGAATTTGCAAGTAAGATTTAATAGAAAAGACCCTTGGCATTACACCAAGTCCATCCTTTTCAAAGATAAGTGCAACCTCCTATCCACTTATCAATTGGGCATGGAGCCATCAATTACTCCTAAACCCATGTCCATGTCTCCACACAAACTTCCCATAGACCACTCCAACAAACTATTCAGGGTCATGTATATCACTCTCTCTGGGGTGAATGACATCATAATCCCGGCTGCCAGCCTGTGGTCCTGGGTAGGGAAGTCTTTCTTGTACCTTTTTAAGTTAGCTCCTATCTTGTGGTGGGCTCTGTCCACAAAAAACCTGGCCTGTGTGATCCCGGAAAATGATGGGCTGGCTGCCCAAGCTTGGATCCCTGACAATAACTTTACATAATAATGGTCAAGTTTCCTTAAGTCATTCTTTCCCCACTCCAGCCCCATTTCCCTCCTTAAATGAAAGCAAGAGTTGTGAAAGACCTTGATTTACTATTCTCTAATCTAGTAAAATTAAAATCTGTTAGTAATTTTGTTCATTTGGTTTTATCTATTACTTTACAGAATTTAGTTGGTTATGTGCCTCCTTGACCTCCCTGGGATTGTTAGTGACAACTGTTTGGTTGTTGCTGAAACCATGATCTTATTATGGTTGAAAGCAAGGCTCTATTTCTTCTTAACCTGTCCCCAATTCTCACAGTCACCCATATTGTCACAAATGACAAACTCTTGAAAACTATGCTTGTGGAAAAACCTTAACTACAGGATTCAAACCCCAGAATACTGAGGACTGTCAGCCCGCAAGACCAGCTGCCTGGCTGCTAACGTTTTCCTAGGCTCAAACTAGAGTAGTATTTGACTTTGGGGAAACTCCTGAGGCCTACTGATCTAGAGCTACCTGTGCCAACGCCTCATCTTCAAAAAGATCCTGTTAACCCCATCAATGAGAGCACAGGCCTGATCACCAACCCCAAGATAGCTGGGGCCACCACTGGTGGAAAAATGAAGAAACTTCCCTTAGAATGTGGGCCGCCTGAAGATGACAAATCCTGCATCTCAAAAAGGGAATTTGAATTTCCCCATCTTGATACAGCTAATGAGAAATCCCCCATGTGAGACGCCACTGAGGGCTCCCAAACCCTGGTAGATGGTACCACCCGGCCAAGGAGAATTGCAAAAGTTTTTTTATGACAGATGGGCATACTTATACCCTGGGCTGCCAGGAAGTTGCCCATCACCATTCTTGCAATTAAGTGATATGAACATTTGGTTCAACCAATTCATCCTGTATTTGATTTTAGTTCTATTTCATTTGAAGACTAACCTCTGCGGTCTCATTCCCCACACCCATCAACCCCAAGAAACCACAGACCGTCCACCCAAGCTATATTGACCACCCAGAGCACCCTTTGGCCCAGTAAATTTCACAGAATATCCCCCAACCTGGCATATTCAGAGTTCACTCTAGAGGAAATCCTGATCTACAACTCTAAAGCCAGAACCCAAGAGACAGAGATCATTGATCAAGAAGGATCCTGGATAACTGTGCCCCCTCTGTTATTCCGAGATAAATATAACTACATGTTAGCCTACCTAGTTCCAATGACCCCGCCTCTAACCCTGCGGCCCAACTGCCCAAAAAAATCTGTGGCAGCCAATGAGTCCACTTCAACACAACTATTTGGAGTAAATTACATCACTCTAACTGGATATAATACCCAGTTACAGTAGGTACCACTTGCAGGATGTATGGCAACAGGTTGGTGAACTGGAACCCAGTTAAGGCGGTAACAATAGGGTACACAATCATCAGCCAGCGGAAGATCTTTGCATGCACGTTGTATCTCCCAAAGCTCCCGGCAAAGTAAGTTAAGATGTAGTACATGGACGTTTACATTGCAATAGAGAGTGTTGAATGTGGAGACACCAGGGGAGGCCAGGGTCCAGTCTGGGAGGAGTTCAGTTGACCAGGGTTGTAGTGGGGGTCATGACCCAGTCCATCTAGGGAGGGCCCAAAGAACTCTGACCCTTGTTGGTAGCCTCCAATCCCAAGGCAAGCTGTGAGCACAGCTGTGAAGATGAGATGGTTCATCTTCCTTGGATTGAAGGGTTGGCAGGGGCTGATTGGTAGTTAACTTTTAGTTGTAAGTTGAATTTCACTTTATTGAGGGTATTAATTTCAATAATAGCACAAGCTATTACTGAGGTGGAATCCTTTATTTATAGTCCTCTCCCCTGTGAAAAGATTTGAAATTGGGAGGTAAATCAGGGGATGGGGAATCCCAGTAGTTTGGAAGGTGGGGATGGCAATTGGGACTTTGGAAGATGATCAAATTCCTGTTCTCCTGCTATCTGAGGCTGGTTGAGAAATTCTTGAGATGAAACAATAGTTTCATGTTGCCCTGGTGCTAGGTGGAGGTTGTGAGTAAATTCCTTTTCAAAAGTTATTTTGGTGTCAAGAACATTGTTTTGGATGGAATTTGGCCTTGTCCATGTGGCCTGTGATTCAGCACCTAATTGGTTGGTGGCAAACTTATTTTTAGAATCTGAATTATTATTCCTGCCCTCTTCTGGAGGAGGAATTTTGTCTTCTGCACTTTCCCCTGATTTCAGGGACTTATTTGATTGGTTGTACCCCAGGGGAATTTTTGATTGGTTGCAGGGTGGGCCCTGGGACTCAGGTGGGTGGTAGGCATCCAGCTGGGGCCCGGGGAGCAAGCAGGTGGGCTGGGTGCTGGCAGGCGTCTGCCCAGATGATAAATTAGTTTGGTGCCCACCAAGGTCCAATTTTTCCCCAAATTTATTTTTATTTTTCCCTAATAGGGGGGATTCCATATCAAATTTGCCCCAAAAATTGGGGTCTCAGTTATTTCCCCCAACTTTTCCTTTCAGTCAGTATTAGGTTTATGTCAGGAATATTCCTGATATTGGACTTGTGGATTCTATGGTTCCCTTCAATGGAACCTGGGCCATCATAGGCAAATCCTTGTTATATATTGTAAAGGTAGCTCCTATCCTCTGGTGGGACCTTCCCTCTGGGCCTGCGGGCTGTCTGCCTACAAGTCCTCAAGAACCCCCCACAGGATGGATCTCTGACACACATCTCCTTCCTTTTATTTATCTTCTTTCTTTACTATTGTTATTGTTGTAAACCTGTTGCAATGATGCCTTATGTTGTTGCAAAGCTTTTAAGGGCTTCTTTTTTGGTGCAGTTTCTTAATAAAAATATGCAATTGGCTGTTCACCCTGGGCCCCCTTCCTCTATCAAGTTTTGGGAGGCTCAAATGTTGACCACTTTGGAGTGATGTATATAAATCTTCAGTATGCTTCTTTGAGGATTATTACATGGATTTCACATCAAAATATGGGTCTATTTGAAGAAATTATTATCTTGATTGCATGATAAAGCCCACCTTTGGCACTAGGGCCTTGGCTTCTCTACTTGGGTTTGTTACATTCAATGCCTTCATGCACTTTGTGACATGAGCCTGAAATCTGCCACCACCTGAAGCAGATTAAAATATCTCAGTTCATCAACATGCAGAACTTTGTTGTTGCCTTTAAACTTGCAGCCAATATCATCTTTTTATGGTAAATCAGGTCTGATATTAGCACTGAATGGGCTGCAGCTGCTGAAATCTTTCAAAATGCCACTGGTATGGCCTGTGTTGCTTTCAAGAGAACCTTAAGTTGAAGGGAAGGGTCAAGCCTGGAAGACCCAGTAGATAACAGGGGCCATCCTCATCATGTAGTTGGAAGCAGTGGACCAAGGATCCCGCACTTCCATGTGGGAAAATCACTTGCTTAGTGAGCCCCAGGATTATTAGGTATGTGAGCCCAAGCTTTCTGTAATCATAGAATGGGATGAGATGGGCAAGGGGGAGTTCTCCAGTAGTAGAACTCATGGGCTGGCTTGATGGAGCAAGTTGGAAAAGCAGAGGAACACCTGGGAAGGAGAGAAGGGGCGCAGGAGCAGGATCTATCCCCTGTTCCAGAACTCTAGGGAAACAAACAAGGGCTAACAATGGTTGATTGGAGGCATCAAGAAGTTGCTCTATCTCCCAGCTCTGGCGTTGGTACTGCAGATACTCTCTATTAGATAGCATCAACATTATAAGATTTGTGATAATATAGTAAGTTCCTGCAAAGAAAAAATTCTATGATTACATTAACTAATATAGTGTTGTCAAAACCGCAGGCTTGACCTGCCAGCAAGGTTCCAACCAAGCGGGTTTGCGACCCGCAATCCAATTACCCGGCCACTTGAAGCCAAACCCGGAAGTCAACTTGGATTACCAAATCAGTCAACATGAGCAAATGATGATCCCTCACAGTGGATACCTCAATTTGGCGCTTGACTAATTAACAGGATCAAGCCACCCCCTCTTCCATCCAGCCGTGTGATCACCAATCATGTTCCTTCTATCCATTGATTCACAATAGCTATATAATCACTATCTCAAAATAAAGATTATTATCTATCCTCTAAATTGTTTTCCCTTGTAACTCTGCTAAAACAGCACAGTTACGGCAATGTTTATTAAGTGATGTCAATAGGAAAGGAATTTTTAACTTCCCCAGCTATATACTGCTGGGAAGTTGGCTCTAGACTTGGTAGTGCCTCTGGTTGACTGGCTGGTTATATCCCACTATTTTCCTGACACTGGGATCTTCTGATTGGTTGCCTAGGAGGGGAACACACTATTTTCAGGTCCTGGCACTTGGACTAAATCTTTTGGTCTTTCAGAGAGCTTTTGGGGGACAAAATCCCTAACTTGTGAGGGTTTTAGCCAATAGGAAGCATTTTAAGAGGTGAAGACTGCTTCTGAGGGTGTCTCCAGGTGCAAGCGTCACCATGTCATCAATTGTGGAATTTAGGTGATTGGGGTGTGAGTTAATAAAATTTTTTCTCAAGCTCAATTGGGTAATCACACAATCAATTGGTTGCAAATTTGCATTCCTTTGTAGTGATGCTATTGAGTTCTTTGTTAGGCCCATTACAGGCTCTGACAGCCATGTTCTACCTTGAGCGTGGCCAAGGTACACTGAAAAAATTCTAACCTTAGAATCTGGTTCATACTAATCCAGAGGTTAGTCTTCAGAGATAAATAAGAGATTTACCTTAAGAACATGAAAATGATAATTATCAGAAATCTCCTCTAGAAAAGACTAGGGAGATGGCGCCAAAGTACAAAGATAAACACAAAGAAAGAGTGTAAACAGAACTCAATTTTATTAGATGAATCATTTAGATTCTTATAGGGCAATAGTCTACCACAAAATGGTAGAAGGACAGTTAGGTCACTGGCCACTCTCATAAATGGGTCAAGGATCACTCAGTTTACCAGTCAGAACGTAAATAGGTCCTTCAGCTAATTTGGATCAAACCCCATCTTGAGTTGCAAAAAGGAATTGAAGTATTTCACACTTAAAATGTGACTCTTCTAAAGAAAAAAATTGAAAGGGTATGAATATTGTGATTCACAACAATAATTCTATGGGATAGTGTTATTAGAAGTTGTAGTACTGTACATTGTTTTAATTCTATCTTTGAGGATGCAATATTTTATTGGGTGTTGAGGAGTAGAAATATAGCATGAAATTTTTTCAGATAATCAGCATTTGCCAAAGCTTTGGTTCAGAATGGCAAGTAATTAATCCAGGTTTTGGCTGAAGGAGAATACAGTAGTTTTAAAAGCTATGGCAACAATCAAAAATACCTCAGATTTAAACAAAATGATTTCAGATTTGAACAAAATCCAAGTTGTGCAAGATTCTGGATTCAAATAATTCAAATATTTTTTGGTTAATAAATGAACTGTCAAACCAAAAACAAAATTTTACTAGCCCATTATACAAAATTATAGCAAATATCAAGCAGAGTTGTTTAAACCACAAACAAAATGAACTGATACAACAAGTGAGATGGATATATGCTGTTCTGGAGTATATTATGATCCAATCAGGATTCATACAAGGCACCAACAGAAGGACTAAAATGAAAAAAAGTTGAGCAATCTAGAAGCAATATTCCACAAGCACAAAAAATGAAGTCACACAAGATGTGTAGTATAAGGAGCCTAAAATAGAAAAATAACAGTTTAACAGCCAATCAACAGCTATTCAATTTAGGAAAGGAAGAATTTTAATCATTTTAATCATTTTCATGGCCCCTGATTTGTGTAAAATGGTTTTGAGAACTTTCCAAATATGGACTTGAGATTACAATAAAAATAAATCATAAAATTTTAACCTTTTACTTTTAGTGATTTTATCCTAGGTTTTTTACAATGGTTTTCAACAGCAATATCTTTGACAGCACCAGCAACCAAGACAGCAGCAGCCAAATCAGCTTCAATGGAGGCAAGGCTCAGAACATGAAGGTACCTGTTTACACCCAAGCCTTTGAGGCAGGTAACAAGGAAGCTGACCTGTTACTGTCCCCCAACCCATATGGCTTTGACTTGTTTGAGAGTCACTTAGCGTCTAGCTCTGCCCCTGCTCCCTTACCTGTCACGGTAGGTTCCATCATGCCAGGAATTATCTGCTCAAGCAAGAAGGCTCAAAAAGCTGGGAAACCTTCATCAAAATTGACTGAGTTAACAGATTTAAATCAAACAGTCAATTGGAAATGGGTTATGGCTGCTCCAGTCTGTCAGCTGAAACCAGTTCCTCCTTGCAAATTGACATTGATAAATTGGCGTAATTTGAGGGTCACCCAATACAAGCTTGTTAATCAGCATGGTTGTCAGAAATTGGTCACACAAGGGTTCTTTGCAACCTGGACCAGATACTTACTTGACAATGTGGAAAGAATAGAAGGCCAAGATTCAGGTGGTATTGCTTAGTCAATTTTCTGATATATATTGAATAATTTTCACTGTTTCAACTCTAAGAGTTGAGTTCTCCCAAAATTTTACTCAATAAAAATCATTTATCCCTAGTTCTAATTTACTTTTCAAAATACATTCTTTGGTTGGGTTGTTACAATATATTCCGTACAATCTAATTCTAACCAAATCATTTCTGGAAGAGGGGTCCCAGCAGTTGGAACTTTGTTGTTGGTGCCGCCCAATGTTAATTTTGTGCCAGCCAATTTTGAAGCCCCCCATTCTGGAAACTGAAAATTGTGTTGCCTCCCAATGTCCAGAATTTTATTCTGAAGATACATTGATGCTGTCTCAGGCCATGTATCTTGGGCTACTTTGGTTAGGATTAATTGCTCTGCTTAATCCTGGTATCACAATTGGACATTCTACAAAAAGATATCTGAAGCCATGTTGGTGGTTAACCATTAATTCTATGTGGATTTTTGTGGTAATTCCCCATCACTTAGAAACAGCTTCATACTATCCTGCAATTTCTGTCACATTACCCACCCCTGCACAAGCTGCCAACCAACCAACTAATCAGGATGGCAACCTTGATTTGGAACAACTTCCTACCACCAGCCAACCTGCCCCCTACAGCCAATCAGGCTTCAGCTCCCCTGGCCCAGCACCCAAAACACAGAATTATTACTACCCAAATTCTCCAAAAAAATTGTGGCACTGAACCTGCAGGGTCTTTCCTGGGAACAGATTGCCACCCAATTGCAATTTACCCAAGCCACCTTAATGCAGCAACTGCCAGAATTAACTCATTCCGCAAGTCAACTTACTATATGTTGATAATCAGAATTAAAAATACTTTAATGTCAACAGCATTGAAAAGTCAGAATTAAGTTTTAACTCATGCAGACTACTAAATGTTGACACTTTTTTAATAAGCAGAAACCTGTTTCCTGAACATTTTACTTAATAAAAATTAAGCCTCAAGAAACTTTTTAGGGTAATGTGACAACATAGATTTTAAAAATTCCATAAAAAATTATACATGAACATTAAAAAAATCCATAAAAATACACTTTTATTTTATTTTACTATGAAATTAGCTATCTTTACTATAATAAATTTTTCCCCACTTATAAAAACAAAATAAATATAATATACAAAAAGGTACTATATAAAATTTCACGTATTATAGCAAAATATAGCAATAAGAAACAGGAATATAAAGTTTTATCTATATTGCAAACTACAAAAAACATATAATTTATTAGTAAAATACCAATATAGGCCATGTAATACAGTCTAAAGCATCAAACTATCAATAAAAAATCAATGATTTTATAAAAACAGTACCATAAACTATTAATGAGTTATTTAGAATAACTATTTATTTAAAAATATTATACTTAATATATAAGAACTATATAAAAAAATTAGGCAATACTCAATAAATTTAATGAAAAGCTAGACTGTAATAACCTGGTTGCCATTAAGAACTGTGGCAATCTTCTTGATGTATTCTCCAATCTCTGAAAGCTTATATTTGGCCTTGACAACATCCTTGATCTTC
>QTSX02007494.1:0-32253 GCA_014839935.2 Entomophthora muscae | reverse complement strand
AGTATGAATCCAATCATAAGGTTAAGATTTCCCTTTGTGTGTCTGTGCTGCGCCTCAGAACACGACAATAATGATGGTCAACATGCCCCTGAGCATATTATCTGCTTTGCCACAAGCCAAGATCTACGCAACCTGCTGAAATGCAAGACCTGGCTTGCAGATGGCACTTTCTCAACCTGCCCAAAGCTCTTCAGCCAGCTTTGGAATATCCATGGGCAGGTTGCTAATCTAGTTCTTCCCCTGGTTTTTTTCCTTCCCAACAAGAAGCAGGAACATATGTCTGTGCACTCACAATCCTAAAGGCCAAGCTTGATGAAATCCTCCCAACCATCAAAGAGAAGTCCAAGGAGAGTAGAGGGCGCAAGAAGAAAGCCCAGTCACAGGAAGAGGAAGCCACCCCAACCAGAAAGCAGCCCAAAAGCCTTCCCTATCACAAATATCTAGTAGTGAATTTCAAACAGGCTCAGGCAAATGCCTTCATTTGAGTCTTTAAGAGCTCCCCTCAGGGATGCTACTTTCACTTCTGGCAGGCACTCTGCTGCCGCCTCCAAAAGTGCTCTGACCTTCATGAGCTGGTCAACTCTGAAGGCACCAAAGAAGCAAAGGATGTCTTCAATTTCTTTGCTGCCCTTGCTCTGGTTAGAAAAAAGGAGACAAATGCCTTCTATAACACCCTACTCCATCATTCATATATTATAGTCAACCAGGTAGTCTTTGCGCCCTTTATTGAGTATTTTAAAACTCAATGGGTTGGTATCTTTCAAGGAGCACGCTGCATCAGAAAGGGCAGTGACTCAATCATCTGGAACTGCTTTAAGCAGGTAAAAGATGGTTTAATCAATACCACCTCTTCCCTTGAAGGGTGACATAGCCAGTTTGCTACAAGGGTCAGGATTCATAAGCCCAAATTCAACAAAATAATGGTGCATCTCAAGACCCAACAAGCCATCTCTGCCCGCCTCTTTAAGTCTGGCATTAAGACCAAGGGTGATCCCCCAAGATGACCAAGGCAGTGAAAAAGTATACTGAAATTAGCAAGGTGGTCCTTGCCTACTATCCTAAGGATAGAAATCTTGAGCATCTCCAAGCTATCTCAGTTGCTCTTTCTACCAATGTTTGAGTCTTTTTCCATTAAGATATTCTTTATTTTCTCTCTTATTTCCTTTGATTTTACCATTCTTTGACGTTTTTTGGCATTTGGTACAATTATATGCTTATTTTAAAGTATAGTTTATAGTGAAAATAGATGAAAACAGTTGTTTTTGGGATTATTTTAACTTTTGGGCTTTATGCAACTATGTTGCTACTAATTGACCCCATTTTTTATTGCAGATTTATAATTCTGAGGCTTTTTTAAGCCTAGAAATGTTTTTTGAATTTTATTTTTTGAGAATTATTTGGAAGTTTTTTGGAGTTTAAATAATCTAAAATTTTAAAACTTGTTTTTCTTAGTCAAAATGCCGTAAATTAAAATGGTGTTTTTACTAATAAATTGAGATAGCGTAAATCAAAATGGCGTAATTTGAGATACCGTTTTTTGAGATGCCATTTTTGAAATGGCGTATCCTACCAATTTTTTAGTGAATTGGCTGATTGGAAATGAATTTTTTAATATATGTTTTAAAATCTTTTTTCTTTTTTCTTTTTTTACTGAATCATATTTTCCTTTTTATTTTTTGAATTTAATGATAAATTTAGAATTTTTTATTTTTTAGAATAGAATACTCATTTTTAGTCATTTCAAACCCACAATCCCAAAGCTCTTTCAGACTGTAGCTTGATTTAACCAATGCTCTTAGGGAAGAAAGGTGCTTGGCAGGGGATTCTGACATCAACTCCTTTAGTTTTTTAAGGAAATCATCTGTCTTGGAATTTTGTATGACAGGTAAGAAAGTACTTTTTCCAAACTCTGTTTTTAATTAAAAAAAAATGCTCAACAAAGTTGTTAAGATCATTGTCAGCAGTAAAAAGGAATGCTTGTTTAAGCATAGAGATTCTTTCTCTCTTAGTAGAAGCCCCCAGTGAGAAGAAGGGTGACATCTGAGGTACAAACTTGATAGGTTCCATAATGATAGTGGTTGGGTTCCTTGGCTTGGTTTAGGCAGTTCTTGCTTGAAAATAGATGTGCAGTTATCAGAGAGGAGTAAAGGTATAGATTTTAAAGCAATTTTCTGTAAAAATGAGATGTTTAAATACCATGTTAACTGAGTGTTGTAACTGTTCTGTTTTAGCAGAGTTACAATGGGGAAATATTTAGAAACTAGATAATATTCTTTATTGAGAGATAATAATTATATAGTTAATGTGAGTCATGGATAATAGTAACATGATTGTGTTGATCACACAGTTAGATGGCAAAAGGGGTGGCTTGATCCAGATAATGATTCAGGTGCCAAAACAGGGTATTTGTTGTAAGGGATCATCATTGTTCATTTTGTTGGATTTGGAAATTCACGTCAACTGCCTAGTCTGGCTTCAAGTGCCTGAATAATTGGATTGTGGGTCACAAACCTGCTTACTTGGAACCTTGCCGGTAGGTTGAGCCTGCTGTTTTGACATGAGCTTTTGCACTACAGGTATAGACTCCCAACTGACCCCCCCAACTGATCTCCTTAATTTATTAATATTGCCCTTGAACTCTGATATCATTGTTTGTTTACCCTTTTTTATATTCTGGTTAACTGTTGATATCTTGGCAAATAGTACTTCAATATTGTTCAAACTAGTATCATTAGAAAGCCCTTAATTTCAGCTTTTTGAATTGTGCTACAACCCCCAAAATAAATGCCAACTTAGTATATTGAAGTGCTTTGAATGTAAACTTAAAGAATTTTTGTTTGGAATAAAATTATGCTAAGTAACTCTTAAAGTATGAATATTTTAATCAGTAAACTGCATTTAGAGTATAAATCATTATTTGGCAAACTTTTAGTAAACAACTCAAAAACTTTTTGATTTAAATAAACTTAAGTCTATTATAACTTTTAACAGTTTAAAAAAATGAGCTTTATATATCTAAATCTATCAAAATAAAGATGTTATTTTTAATCACATATAAATATTTGCTAATAAAATTATAATTGTATCTTATTTTTATAGATACAATGACTAAGATTATTTTCCATTTATTTTAAATAAACTTTAACCATTATAAAACTTAATTAAATAAACCAATATTTTGACGCATTTTTATGCCTGATTTTTTATATATTATCTCTAGAATACAGTATAAATATATAATTTTATTAAATAGCTGTATAAAGCTTTTTTGTTGATATTAAATACTTAATAACTTGAAAAGAAAAACTTTTAATCCCTTATAAGTTCTTATTATACTGTAGATTCATAACCTAAAGGTAAAAATGTGGGATTGTCAAATTCTTTTGCATAAACTAACCAACTCACTGGAATATTTTCCATCATTTTATATAAAAAAGTAAGTTATTCTGGGATGAAAATTAATCCATTAAATTGGTGAGTTTATGCAAAAGAATTTGACAATCCCGCATTTTTATCTTTAGGTTCTGAATTTACAGTATATTTTCTATAAAATTTAACTTAAGAATAAATTACTTATGCTAAATAAAATCACTGAAATTTCAATAAGAGTTTATAGTTTTAATTCAAATTTTACTTTTAGTTCTAGTTTTTTAACTTTTTACTAGATTTTTGTATAAAATACCTCTAAAATTATTTAATATTTATTTATCAAATATGTAAAAAACCTATTTTCCATCTTGTCAGAAAATCTGCAGACCGGGTATTTTATCATCTGCCAGATGATATCCTAAGTCTTCTAACATTAGAAAAGCACAGAGAACCTGTGACTTTGGCATAAACTGCAACCCAGAATACTTATTGTCATCAGAAGTAGCAAGTCTGACAAGGCCTGGAGGATTTGGGACAGTTCTTCCTACTTCTGGATATAGATTCATAGTTTGTTGTCTCTATATTTTACTAAAGATAATTATACTGTATGACAACAGTATCATCTTTTGCTCTCCACTTAAAGCCTAAGAGAAGATCACATTAATAAAATAAGACTTGGATCAATCATCAAGTCAATACAAAATCATAAGTCTTTTATTCTAATAGACTGGCTTTAAGGCTGCCTGCCTGCCTGCGTTTTATCCAAGTTAGCTCATGATGCTAAAAGAGACTGAATTAGCATTAGGGTGACACAGCAGGAGGCCCAGGCTTTTTAGGGTGGTTTTAACAGAAGGCTAAATTGACATCTTCCACATATTGGTATACTTTCTGTATACCTGGGTCACTTCCAGGGCTAGCTAGCCAGTGGTTGGCTACTAGTTCACAGATATGATTGCTTCACTTAATCAGAGCTACTATAATACAATAGTCTCAAGCCTTTTTATCTTAGAGTGTTTGGCCTGACGTCCCAGTCCATGTTGGACTCTTCTAGAAGTGTTTCAAATGATGGCCCATATAATGGCCCTTGTTCTAGGATATGATTAAAGATTAGAATAGTAATTATTATGAGAAGTAGGTTTAAGGTGGTTATTGAGGTGGACTAATTAATGAGCAGTAATTACACATTCCATTAATTAATTACAACTCATGAATTTGTTAATACCAGGATATGATTTGGTCATTAATTCATTGATCCTGCAGCCTGCGGCCAGCATTGCTCTGTTGAAACCATTCCAAAGAGTTATTGACAGCTGGCTTGCAATAATTGACTAAATCTGTTAATTAGTCAATATTCCAAAATCCTGACACCTCTCTTTAAAAAGAGGGATTCAAAAATTATTATATTTTAATTTAAATATTTTTAAAAAAGCTAAGATTTTAGGCAAAATTTGATTTCCAACAAAAACATTATATCAGTTTTCATCATATTTTTAAGTTGATCTTTTTATAATGATGTCATTTTATGCTAATCAGATTTCAAGAAATAATGGTATATGAAATAAGATTATTACTAGCTTTTAATACAGTTTAATTTAGCTGTAAGTAGAAAATGCTTATTTAATATAGGTCTTTATATTGTAAGGATTAAATAAGATTTATTTTGATAAAAGTGTTATAATTTTTTAAATTTATTGATAAGAAAATTAAAAAAAAATAAATTTTAAAGTAGCACAGTTAATAGGAAACAGATTAATCTTTAAAATAATGACCCAGTTGTTGGTGGGCTAGTGCTCAATCAGCTGCTGATTGGGCACTAGTCCACCAACAACTTGCCACAGCGGCAATGGCACTCAATGAAAAGACATCCAGCCAATCAGATTAATTAGCACACATGCATCAAAAATTATTGAATGACCCTTTATTTCACAACAATCACTTTATCACTTGGGTCCTGATTGGCTTAAATTTTATCATTAAGGTTTTGAATTTGGATCAGCAACAACTTTCTCTAAACACAATAAACTTTTAATTTTCTAATTTAAATTTAGCTGATCACTAAATTGTTGTTAATATTTTCACAAGGGGCTGTTTTTAGATGCTAAAAATAACTGTATTCTGGATCTAGATACATGGCATAGTTAATATATGATTTTATAGAAATAAACTGAACATAAAGAATAAGACCAACTATAAACAAAGAGAACATGAACAATTGAAATTCAGAATAAAGATAATATAAATAGAAAATGTTTGGTGACAGGGAGTGTATTGGGGGCAGGGAAGAGAGATGCCTAGTAGGCAGAATAGTGCAGGAAGGAAGGGGTAGAGGCGGTGCTGGCCTGGGGGGTCTGGGATTGAATGGGTGGAGCTGGAAGGTGGGAGTGGCAGGAGTAGAGGCAGGAGGATTTATTGAGATGGCTGCCATGTACCACTTGTCATATTCCTCATTAGTAATTGCCTTGATTGGCTGTTAGATGGCTGTGGCACAATGTGGGAGGTGCTTGTCCTTATGTGATTGGTTGCCCATGTTCACATGGAAAACAATTTGGGCAAACAAGTCAGTCAACATCTGTCAATCAAAGAGATAATCATGGTCAAGGACCCTAAGATAAAGATTGTTGAAAGCATGAGGGGGGCGCTCCCAGAGTGTATCTCCAATATTAAATAACACAACATCAGCCAGATGGATGTCAGTGTGGCCAGCTTGGTACACAGAGGCCTGGTGCCTGCATCCTTGGATAGCCTTGAGGTAAGTGGAGCTACTCTTCATCTGGTGGCTCAAGAAAACCTGTGAGTGGAATTTTAGCTATCTCAGAAGTTGAGCAATTCACTGAGGATGTGGCTGTACTTGTATTTATTTGTGAAATCAGGTTTTGTCCAATAGTAGACAAAACCCTTGGCCAAAACAGCCAGAAACACACCAATGAAAGTCCCCCTCTTGACCTTCTTCCTTCTATTCTTGATGACAGCTTTTTCTTGCTCACCAAAATCATCAAAAACTATTGATGGCTTGTAATAGAATATGAGCATGACATCATCTGATAAACTTGTCAGGTATTGGACCAGGGTGGACTTAATGGCATGATCATATGGGAAATCCTCACTGCCATCCCATTGGTTGCCACCAACATTGATCAACACCCTGATTAAAGCCACCTTTCTGTGCATCCAGAGCTACACCATGTGCTCAGACACCAAAATTCCATGGTGTGCAAGTTGCTTCCAGGCCTGGGTTAAGGGAAGCTTGGGGTCTTGCTGCAATAGATCAAGTGTGATTGGGTACATCTCAGTGTCTTGTGACTCAGGGGCCTTCTTGGGCTTCTTGGCCGTCCTAATCAGATTCCCTTTGTTCATTAGGTTGTTGAACTCCCGTGTTATGGTGGCTCAGGTAAATTGCAATTGGGTTGCAATCTGATCCCAGGACAGACCCTGCAGGTTCAGTGCCACAGTTTCCTGAAGAATTTGGGCAGTGATAATTCACCGCTTGGGGTGCTGGGCCAGGGGAGCTGAAGCCTGATTGGCTGTAGGGGGGCAGGTTGGCTGGTGGCAGGAAGTTGTTCCAAATCAAGATTGCCATCCTGATTGGTTGGGTGACGGTCAGCTTGTGTGGGGGTGGGTACGGGAGCAGGGGTAGAGATGGGCGCAAAGTGACTAATGAAAAAGTCAAAGCCATAGGGGTCGGAGGTCAAGTGCAGGTCATCTTCTTCATTATCCACATCAAAGGCTTGGGTGTAAATAGATGCCTCCACATTCTGAGCCTCACCTCCATTGAAGCTGGTTTGGCTGCTGCTGGCTTGGTTGCTGGTGCTGTCAAAAAAGTTGCTGTTAAAAACCATCTTAAAATAAAACCTAGGATAAAATCACTAAAAGTAGAAGTTTAAAATTAATGATTTATTTTTATTTATATCACCAGTTCATATTTGAAAAGTTCTCACAACCAGTTTACATAAATCAGGAGCCATGAAAATGAATAAAATTCCTCTGTTTCTAAATTGGATAGCTGAGATTGGCTGTTAAACTGTTACTTTTCTATTTTAGGCTGCTCATAATAGACATCTTGTGTGACTTCATTTCATTTTGTTTTTGTGGAATCTTTGCTTCTAGATTGCTCAAATTTTGCTTTATTTTAGTCCTTCTGTTGGTGCCTCTATTGAAACATGATTGGATTATAATATAATCTGGAGCAGCATATATCCATTACACTTGCTGTGTCAGTTTATTTTGTTTGTGGTTTAAACTACACCACTTGATGTTTGATATAATTTTGTACAATGTGCTAGTGAACTTTTTATTGTTTGATAGTTCATTTGTTAACCAAAAATGTTTAAATTATTTGAATCCTGATTCTTGTGTGACTTTAATTTTTTTAAATCTATATCATTTTGTTTAAATCTGAGATATTATCAGTTGTCAACATAGCTTTTAAAACTACTGTATTAGCCTTGGGTGCCATGAATGAAGGTGCTAAGACTATTTGCTATAAATATTGGTGATGGGTCAATTCAGGACCAGGGCAAATTGATGGCCAGAAATACCTGTTGAAAAAAAGATGTAAACCCTAAATATATTATATCCTTGCTTTGTTCTTCAGACCTCTAAGTCAATATCTTTTATAACTATAAAATTTAACTAGTTCAGTTAAAAAGGCTTTGATGCTAGAAATGTCTCGATTATATGTAATAAAGGGATCTTGTGTTTATCTGGTGTAGAAACAAAGTATTTCAAACAATTTGATTTTTTAGTAGGATTAATCTACCCTTTGCTATTGGCATTTATACTTTATGTTTGCAGCTGAACTCAGATTTATGTTCTGGATTAAACCTCATCTGTTTTTCTGATCCTAGCTTATGTAATTAATTTTATGATAGCTAAAGAAATAGCATACTATTTCACCTCTAGAATAAATATTATTTAGATTTTCTTCAGACTGTTTACAGGTGTGATTTATTTCATTTGATATCACATCAGGGTGTTTTAACAAAAAAAAATATGTATATAAAGAGAAATAAAAAGCCACCTTATAAAAATTAAAAAAATATTTTCAATCTTGATTACCTTTTTAATAAAAGATGGGTGGCTTTTACCAAATTTACTCTTTCAAAAAACTGTCTTTTTACGTGGCAGGTTAAGTTGAAATGCATAGTCTCAAAAGCAAAAATCCCTTCATAGCTCAGTTGGAAGAGCGAAGGACTGTAATCTTCGGTTATCCTTAGGTCCCTGGTTCGATCCCAGGTGAAGGGAATTTTTTTGTAGTTTATTGTTTGCATCTGCTTTTGCAATAATTTTCTATTTATTTTATCCAAGTATATATTTTTTGGAGCCAATAATGGTGTTAATCTTGAATTTATAAAGTGAGTCACATATCTTTTTGATAATATATAAATCACAATTGATTGATATGTATGAAACATTTGACCACAGGTTATAATAATAGTTGAACAGAATATATAATATCTAAATATATGGGTCATTATTTTTCTTGTTATTCTTAGGCACCAGATTGCTTATTTTATAACTTAATTGCATTATTCATATTCAAATTATTCAGAAAGCTTAAAATACAATCAACTAATTCCAAAACTTTAATTGATCTTGGGCTTAAATGATTTTTTTAAAAAAATAGGGCATCAATTTTAGAATTGAAAATTGCAACTTATAGTATTACTGAAAATCTTATAGTGCTACTACAAACCAAAAATATTTTTGATGAGTTGCATGGGAGAGTAATAGCAGCCTAAAAGCCATAAATGCTATTACCCTATCTTTGGCTCATCATAAATATTCTTAGTTTATTTTAGAAAAAAAGGTTGTTGTTTTTGAAAGACTGATAGCTCTATTTAAAATACACACTCTAGTAAGTTGCCCTACTTCATGAACTTGTCCCAATACATTACTAGCATCTTCTGATATTTTTGTTTCTCTGGTATCATCACATGATTTCAAATGATAAGTTATCTCATAATATTCTGATAAACTTTTAAATGTTAGAGGTGAAGTATATAACTTCCCATCTTTCATCAAATATGAAAGATTAATGCGCAGATTTTTAACTTCAAGCTCTCTTTTTATAGGCCTAAATTTCCTTTCATAAATATAAAAAAATGCTTTTTGGGAAACAATTGAACCAGTTAAAGATGAATTGTATAATTCTTTTCTTCTTTCTTCTTTCTCAAAAATATTTTTTAGATCATTAATGTTGTTAATATAAAGTACATTTTCTTTTTCCTTTAAAATTTTTGATATTACACCAAAGTGACCATCAACAATGCTTATTTCATGACATTTAACAAAACAATTATATTTTATAGCACCTTAATATATTTAGGTGCCTCTTTAAATAAGTAATATAAAAATTCATATGATCTAAAATGATTTCCATTATCAGTCCACACTTAAATATTTTTTAAATCTATCTAATTTAATAAGACTTATTAGACATTCAACTGAAAATTAAGAATCATGTGATAATACATGAGACAAAAAATCATGATATTCATATTTAATTTTATTGTTTTCTTTAAAAACTAATGCAAACCCTAATAATGAGACTGGTTTTTTTGAATAAACCCAATTATTGGTTGTCAGGATTTTGGAATATTGACTAATTAACATATTTAATAAAACAACACAGACCAGCAGTTAATTATTATTAGGAATGGATTCAACAAAATAATGTGGGCTAGCAGTTAATTATTCTTAGTAATGGTTTAAACAAAATAATGTGGGCTAGCAGTTAATTACTCTTAGTAATGGTTTAAACAAAATAATGCAGGCCAGCTTGCAATTGCTCTTATGAATGGGTTCAAAAAATAATGTGGGCCACAGATTTGTGAAATCAATAATCAATTCATATCCTGGCATTAACAAAATCCATATTCTTAATTAATAAGCAAAACATGCAGATATTGCACAATTAATTAGTCCACCTCAATAACCACCTCAAACCTGCTTCTCATAATAATTACTATTATAATCTTTAATTATATCCTAGAACAAGGGCCATTATATGGGCCATCATTTGAAACACTTCTAGAAGAGTCCAACATGGACTGGGCTGTCAGGCCAAACACTCTAAGATAAAAAGGCTTGAGCCTATTGTATTATAGTAGCTCTGATTAAGTGAAGCAATCATCTCTGTGAACTAGTAGCCAACAACTGGCTAGCTAGCCCTGGAAGTGACCCAGGTAGACAGAAAGGATATCAATATGTGGAAGATGTCAATTTAGCCTTCTGTTAAAACCACCCTAAAAAGCCTGGGCCTCCTGCTGTGTCACCCTAATGCTAATTCAGTCTCTTTCAGCATCATGAGCTAACTTGGATAAAACGCGGGCAGGCAGGCCACCTTAAAGCCAGTCCATTAGAATAAAAGACTGATGATTCCTTATTGACTTGATGACTGATCAAAGTCTTATTTTCTTAATGTTATCTTCTCTTAGGCTTTAAGTGGAGAGAAAAAGATGATACTGTTGTCATAAAGTATAATTATCTTTAGTAAAATATAGAGACAACAATGAATCTATATCCAGAAGTAGGAAGAACTGTCCCAATTCCTTTGGGCCTTGGGCCCTGTAAGACTTACTACTTCTGATGACAACAAATATTCTGGGCCAAAGATTACACCAGTCACAGGTTTTCTGTACTTTCCTAATGTTAGAAGACTTAGGATATCAGCTGGCGGATGATAAAATACCAGGTCCGCAATTTTCTGACATTGGTCTCAATTGGACCACTTCCAACCTTTAAGATTTTTTATAATCTATAACTACAACCCAAGACTCATATCTAATTTGTTAATATCTTTTTTATATTTCCTATTTTGATGAACATAAAAGTCTTGGTGCTGCTTAATAGCTTTAAGTCATTGTCTATAGATTCTGGTAATGATAAGTTTTTACCTTCTCATTCTTCCTTCTTTTTTTCTAGTGAATTTTTTAAATTACAAATATTGCACATATCAGTTTGTTTTTTACTCTTTATTATATTTTTAGGGATTAATTTATAGTAAGTAGAAATTGAAACTGAAATTTTATTTTTTATTTTCATATTTTCATATATTTCTTTTTTGTTTTAAGTAGAGAGTATTTAATTTCAGTTGAGTATTCACATTATTTTTTTAATATCTTTATAATTTTTTCAGTCACTTTTTTTTGTAAACTGGCTTGTTTCAAAAAAAATTTCCAGCAATTTTTTAATTATTTTTTTATTGTTTCTTTTTTTAATGAATAGTTCTTTTTTTGGTTTTTTGTTTTGGCTTACATTTTTATTTTTATTTATTTTTCTTGAGTATTCAAACTCACTTTTGGTTATATTGATCCCCATATCATCAAGCTCTTTTAAAGAGTAGCTGGATGTAACCAGAGATTGCAAGGCTGGGAGATGCTTTTGGGGAGAAGATAACAGGAGATCCTTTAAGTTTTCAATGAACTCATTGCCTTTTTGATTTTAAATAGTTGGAAGAAACTAAAATCTCCCAAATTCAGTTTGATTAAGGAAGTGCTTGATGAAAGTATCAAGATAATCACCAGCAATAAAGAGGAATCCCTTTTTTAACATTGCAATTCTTTCTCTTTTTGTTGAAGCTCCCAAGAGAAAAAAGGCTAGCCTGGCAGAAGTAAATTTAACTGAAGACATGATAGTATTTTGAATCTGTAATTATGTCAGATCTCTTAAATGCACCTTAATAATGGAGTAGTTCTGATCAGAGTGTGGTCTTTGAATGGGGTCTTTTGGATTAGAAGCTTTGTGATGCTTTAGTTCTTATACACCAAGCTAAATGGCACCATTATGAAAAAATGGTGTGATAGCTTTTACTATAGTTTGAACTTAAATTTACATTTGTAGAATTAATTAAATACCCAGTTTTTATGCACAAGTGATTCATGTTGTGAGATTAGGCTGATTGACCACAAATAATCAGGTTAATCATTGCACACAGATCTTAATCAGTTACACCCTGTATTATCACTGGTCATCATTATATTAATAGATATGGCAGTTATACACCGTGTAATTGCTAGTTTATTATAATAGATGTAACAATTATACACCATATTTTCATTTGGTTATCATATAATCAAGTGTAGTTATTATACACTGTGTAATTGTTAGTTTATTATGATAGATGTAACAATTATACGCCATATTATCACTGATTGTCCCAATGTGATGTGATTATACACTGTATATTGCTTGCTCTATTATAATTGATGTAACTATTATACGCCGTATAAACATTAGCCAATATAGTGAATATCACTGATTAAACGGCGTGTAATCACTAAATCATCAATTGTATATCACCTATTCTACCCTAATGGATGTTGTATCAACTCAGCCTCACACAGCCTGATGGACTTATATGTTCATATCAAACAAGTGATATACAAATGGCTAAGAAATACCAAGTTTGGATTAGTATTACACGGCATATAATTGGGTTCCTTATCAGTTTGGGTCAGTATTACACGGCAGATAATCCTCTGAGTCACTAATGGATTGAGTCTGCTATTATACGGCATATAATCCCTAATTCAACTTGTTGCATTAATAAGCAGAAGGTTTGCCAACCAGAAAAGAATCACTGATTAAACCCTGCAAATAGAATACCAGAATTCTACCTTCCAATGTAGGAGGGCTGAACAGGGACAATTTCTAAGCACCAACTAAATACGGCGTAGTTTCCCAGCGCAATAATAGGCGTGTAAGATACAGCCAATTGATAAATGACAGTAGGCTAGCTCAAGAAGAGCGTAGGCTGTAGCTGAAGTGCCATGGACACCTGCTAAGGCCAGTAGCATATCACGTGCCAAGGACAGCCAATCAGGATGGGCGTAGCCAGAAAAGATAGACCTATTGAAAAGATAGCCACTGAGAACTGTCTGAAAGGACAAGAACAAGGGTTATTGCAGTATATATTGATATAGACACCTGAAAGGACAACAACAAGTTCATAGTTACACCTGGATAGATTGCAGCCGCTGGCTAGATTGTACTCCAGTATCAATAAACGTAATTATATTCAAAGTTATATTCTATTGTAGTCTGTAGTGCTCTTGCATAGGATTAGGTAGAGTACATTGGCAGGGCTAACATCTATCTGTAGCTTTGAACATACCAGCAATATCACAAGTTTCTCAACACATGTGAAGCAACTAAGCATCATTATTATATCATATCCTCTTTATAATCAATGTAAATCAATTAAAATGATATATTCACTTAACTGTAACTCTCTGCATATTTTTAGAATGAGAAAATATTGAAGAATTTCATTTAAAGAATGCTCAATTTGTGATTTGAAGCTCACTTGAACCTTAAAATTAATCTAAACAGTGATAAAAATATTCTCGCTTCAAACTATCATAAAATACAAAAGAATTGAGCTTGTTGAAAAAATAAAATGAAAAAATGAAGCTCTCAATCTTATCTTTAATTTAATTAAATAAAAATTATATATTAATTAATAAAAAACTAACTTTTTAGCTTAAAGCAATCTATTTTAATCCATTATCAAAATAATATAATAAAATCTGTCATATGCTCTTTTAAATTGCTTTTTCTTTAATATTTAATATAATATACATATTAATATTTTAACACCAATAGAAAGATAAGCTTTTTAGCTTCATTTTGATAGCTTACAATGTAAAAAATATTAAATATTTGTTTTATTACTGTTTTAAATATAAACATCTGTAATTTGATTTTTTCAAAATCAAACTGTGTTATGCTGCGACTTGAGCAGCATGTGTATTAGAAAATGGCCTAATTCCTAAAATAATGACCCATATATTTAATAAATAGAGATCTCTCCAGATAATATTCTGGTGGGTTACAGTGATCCATATGGAACTTGGATGTTTATAATAGGTTTTTGCTCTGTATTGAGGCTGAGAACTAATTTTGATTTAGGATCTCAGTTATTATTGATTAATGGAAGCAATCAGCACAAGAATAGAATAAGCCAAGTTGAGAGAAAACTGATTTAATGTAGATTCCTTGAAGCAGGAGACATGGTTAAAATCCAACATCATAAAGCACTAGAGTATGCTCTGGTTTCTTATAGCTTTACTTGTATATTAAATTAAACATGGCCTTGCGCTGCTCCCCTGGAATGAGCAATTGGAAGGTACACAACTGGTATCACTTACTTGATCAAGTGGAACCCATATGGCATCCATGTCCTACAGCAAATAGACAGAGAGAAGAGCTTGTTAAGGAAAACTTAGGAACTGCTGTCAACTCAACCAAGTGTCATAACTTTACTAGAGGTACATATCAAGGACAAGCATGCTTTACTGTCAAGTCAATGAATTACCTCTGTCTTGATACTCACAGCATTTTTTCTCTCACCCCAGGATAATTTTAAAAGTGATACCCTGTTGCACTTGACTGTGACATTTTATTTCACTGGAGCCATGTATTTAACTATATTCTTGACTTTGAGTGAAATAAACTTATCACAGGAAACAGCTCTTTTTACTATTGACAAGAGTGCTGCCATAAAATATAATCCTGAAATTAATGTTTATGTTGATTGCAAAATCATCGTCTGGTTCAAGGCACTTTACTTGCTAGTTGAAGGAAAAAACATACTAAAAACACCAGTCTTATTACCTTTTCACTATCAAATCTCACTCATCCCATTGGATTCTAGAAAAGTCAAATGATTATACTGATTGTATTTATTACTAAAAAATCATTTAAATAAATAAACTATAGAAGATAAATTCACTTTGTCAACATCAAATAAATAAACTAAAGTATATAAAACTTTTGATATTAACCAAATCAAGCCAACCAGACCAAAGAGCCACATGAAAGCTCCATTATAATAAAAAATGCCAACTTAATAATATAAAAAACAGAGCTGAGCTAAAATAGGGCTAAATAATTAATCAATGACTAAAAACCCTTTAACCTGAAGTTGAGCTTATTAAACTTTACCTACAACAAACTCCCAATTAATTTGAATAAACTTAATTCAAATGTTAGAATTTGACCTTTAATGCAATTCTATACAGGCTTAACAAGGAAACCTGGGCATCCCAACGACAATTTGGTTTTAATATGTATAGCTGAACTGTAAATTATATCTTTAATAAGATCCCTAATCAAAATTAAGGTATCTCTCACACCTGCTGAGATAGAAAAAGAAACCCAATTCAAAGTAACATAATACATACTCCAAATAAGAATAACTGTTCTATCACAGTAGTTAAATTAAGAACCATCAAAATCTATACTTTCTGCATATTTTCAATTGAAACATTATGCTTATGGTAACACATCAGAGAAGTATGCATCAACTGTATTCACATGTAGATAACTTGATGTCAACACTATTTATGGCAATCACCAGAATTAACACATTATGTGTGACTGTCAGGGAGCCAAACTGTAGCAGGTTCAGTAGAACTTGCGGGAGGATGACCTGCAGGCCTTGTGGGAAAAGCCCACCACAGGATTGGAGCTAAATTTACAATATAGGAGAAAAATTTTCCAAGCAGGGCCCAAGGCCCATTAGTGGGCACCATAGATTCAAATAATCCAGCAAGCGTTATATAGAGGATACCAAATAATTGGGCAGAGGTTGATTCAGTGGTGGCCACTGTTTCTTGCAGGCAGTTGGGCCAGAAGGGGGGTCAGGAGAGGAGACATAGGTACTAAGTACATGGGCAGGTGGTTGTATTTGTTGCGGAATAATAGGGGCTGCTTGGTGTACTATGTGCCTTCATGTCCAATAAGTTCAGGCTCTCTGGTATGGGCTTTGGGTTGTAGATTAAAACTTATTTTAAAGTGAACTCTGAATAGGCAGGACTGGGAGGATATTCTGTGAAATGTACTGGGCTGCAAAGTGCTCTTGGAGGATGGTATAACTTGGGCAGCTTGTCTGCAGTTTCTTGGGGTAGACTGATAGGAAGGGCAGAGCCAGAGAGATTGATCTGTAAATAAAAAAGACTAGGAAAAGGTATGTGACAACATGAGAGAGCCAGAGACTCATGACACTTTATTGTAAAAATGGAAATAGGCAACTTTCTGGTGGCTCAAGAGTATAAGTATGCCCATCTACAATTGAAAATTTTTACAAAATCCTTTGGTCCGGGTGGTAGCATTTACTAAGGTTTGGAAATCTTCTGTGGCATCAGAAATTGTTGGTGTATCATTAGCTGAGCTCAGGAAGAGAAAATTGGATCTCCCTTTTGTGGCAGGGGATTTGTTATCATCTGGTAGGCCTTGTTTTCAGAGTATTTTATGCAACACTCTATTGATGAAGAGCTGGTTGATCATGGGGGTAATCCTCATGTAGGAACTTCTATTGGCTAGGCTAGAGGAGTCTATAAACAGGCATGATGTACATTTAGTTTGCACCTCATTGGTTGGGTTCAGAGGTTTTTCCAAAGTCAAATCTTCCCCTGGTTTGAGCCCAAAAAACGCGGCCTGTAGGAGGTTGGGGTTTGAATCATGGGAATGGGATTCTGTCTTGTGAATTAATAGCATAAAACTGTCACTTGTGACAGTGACTGTTGTACAGTCACTTGGAATAATTAGCCAAATACATAAACCAATATATATCAATGTCAAAACAGCAGAGTTAACCTGCCAGCAAGGTTCCAACTAAGCAGGTTTGTGACCCACAATACAACTTCCCAGTGACCCGTAGCCAAATGGGGAAGTCAAATCAAATTTTCATAAATAGAAACATGAGTATATGACAATCCCTAAAGACAGAGATCTTAATTTAGTGCTTGAATCAATACCTAGATCAAGCCACCCCCTAACCATCCAACCAATTGATCATCAAAATCATGTTCCTACAATCCATGAGTCACTCACACTATATAATTCTAATATCTCAATAAAGATAATTATCTAGTCTCTACATATTTCCCCCTGTAACTTTGCTAAAACAGCACAGTTACAACATTAAGTTGTTACATTTTAATATCAATTTTATATTGATAAGTTTATAAAAATCTTTTTATTAAGAAGTCTTAGATAAACTGGGTATCTGCATAATATAAATAATAAAATGGCTGCTGGTTAATAAGGCCATACTAATGACCAAGATTAAGGTAAGTTTGGCCAAATCAATCTGGAAACCAAGTGTCTCAAACCAATTAATTGGCCAGGAAGGTTAATAAAAAACCCAGGAATATAATTAATGCGGAGTTAATTATATAGAAAATGGTCTTGACTGTGTCAAGAAGTATGATTAAGGTTAACCTAAATCTAAACCCCAAAAAGATGGTTTAAAAGCGCTGCATTAGCAAATTTAATAGGAGAGAAGCACCACCTAATAAATTTATAAAGCACCACCAAGTGAATGTTTCAGGCGCCGCCTGGAAAAGTTTCTGGGCGCTGTAGTGGCACATGGTTTGAGTTTTGAACGATTTTAATGGGTTTCAAAAGCAAAAACACAATTGGTGTGTCAAGTATATACTTCTGGGAAGTATAATTAACAAGAGTAAGGGGGAAAATTAAGAAGAAAATGATACTTTATTTGATATGAGTTTAGAGTATTATATAGTATCATGAGAAGCCACATACCGTCCATGTACGTCATGGCAGTCATGAGGCTTGTCCAATTAGTGTTCTGCTTAGGACTTGAAAGGTTTGATCCCCATATAGGACAGGAAAATGATAATAGTGCCACCAACTTAATGATTAGCCAGAGACTCACCTGGTGAATTACTTTTCTAAGAGGGAGTAAAGAAAGATATTGTAATAGGTGCAAAAATTGTTAATTAAAACAAAGGTGTCTAATTATCCAGGAGTGATCAGCTGTTCTCAGATTAGAACAATGAATGCTTGAATCAGGAATTGAAATATTCCACAGGGTTTTGGTGCTGGAAGTTGTAATACTTCAAGCCAAAACAATACATGCCAATAAAAGGAATAAGGTGATTCTGGAATATATCAAGGAAAATTCTTATATGTTAAGAATGTGAAGATCTTTTTTGGTAAATACCTTAGTTGAATGGCAGTGGTATGTCATAAATCACATGATAGGAATTCAGGGGAGATACAGAACCAGAGGAGTTTTCAGCCAAATATGCTCCAAATGGTATATAAATGGAAACAAGTATAATAAATAAAACAATCTAGTCAATAACCAATGCTTTCTGCCTACTTTATTTTAAGTTTATGTCTTCTAATTATCTTTTTTTAAAGCAAAGCTTGGTTTGCTAAGAGTGGAGACTGATACCACTAGAAAGGAGATTTCTGAGAAATCCCCAGGGGATTCTTGGCAGGATCTTGAGAGTGCCAATACCTTTCCTAAAGAATCATTGAGTAAAGTTCAAGCTGATTTTGAGAAACTTTACTCCAGGTATTTTTCTTAAGAGGGAACACCTGTCCAAAAAAACAGAATTTATGCTTGGGATTTGAGTAACATGTTTTTAGGCTTTGACAAAGTTTTAAAACAAATGATAGAAGCTGCTGTCAAGGATCTGGATATACAAGTATTCTGGCTACTGCTAACTCACTTAACATCCAGCCATTGCCCAATTTAGTCCCCTTCCAATATACCGTTTGACATACTAAAAATGGCAACCAAGCAATATCACATGGCTTTCCAAATATCCAGTGACTGAAACCCATCCTGCACATGACCAACCCCTAGGTTTGATCCAACTAAATCTCCTCCACAGCCCAATCTATATAAGTCTAAAATATTATCCAATAAAATATACTTCTCTTCTTTCTCAATTCCATATTTGAAGCTTCCCCAAAAGGCGCTTCTCATCACTGGTAGCAGCTACAGTTTTTTGACCACGCCCATGAAAGAGAAAATGACTGACCAAAACCCGCCCACCTTTTCTCACGTACTCAGCCAGGCCACATCCCAGGAGACCTTAAAAACTTACTTCCACGCCCACAACATTGACAAAGATATACCTAGTGGATGCACCGTATTTGAAGGTCTGGTCATGCCCAAAGCATGCACCAAGATTATTCAATACAGTTGCTCTCTTCAACCACAAACAAACCCACAACCACCTATCACAGGTGAAGTGACCAATACCAAATACATTGGTATTGACAAGTTCTTTGGTAAAAACAGAGAAAACGTCATCAACTGGCTAGACCACACAGCCACCAAACTCCGCGCCAGCCACATCCCCCATGAGAAATGGGTCCAGGAAGCCAGAAAACGCCTGTACAAGACTGCAGCTAACTGGTTTGCCACCTGGATTGGCTCACAAACTGACAACCAGCTTGACAACTGGAAAGAGTTCAAAGAAGACATCACACACAATTTCTGTGTCACTGAATCACTCCAAGACATTGCAATACAGCTCTTGATCTTCCTCAGAAGACCACTATCACAGCCTATGCCAATGGATTTGAGGAAATACGCTTCAAAATCCAAAATCCAGCACAAGCTGACAATGTACACACCAGAGCCTCATTCATCAACAGAATAAAACCCTCTGTTGCTGCCCTCATCTGCCCAGAGGCTAATAAATCCATGCCTGCACTCATTGCAGAAGCTAAGCATGCAGAAAAACACGCAAACATGGAATATGCTGCACACAACAGCAATTGCTCCTTAAACAGCAATGTCAGAGAAAACTCCAATGGCAACAAACACAAAAACATCAATAATAGCAACAGCAACTCCAATTGCAATAATGTCAATCACAGCCAAAGTGCAAACCACTCCTGTCCCAAGAAAGAGGACACTTCCAAAGTAAGCAATGCTAAAACAGCAACCCACAATGAATCTGACCTCACATTCTCTGACCTCAAAGGTATCAAACAGAGAAACAGGGAAAAGAGGAAGGGGAACAGACTTAAGTGCCCCTGTCTCCCCCCAACTTGACAAGAAACTGTACCAAGGCACAAACTTTGCTGCTCACATCCCACATGTCTGCAAATCCTCCATTTTTATGAATGTAAAAATTAAAGATTGCTCACAACTTCTTGTCTACCAATGAACTTACAAATCACATACACATATAATTTTATTTGAAGCTGGTGCACAACACACCATGGTTAGCAAGCTATTTGTAGCCAAGTACAAAATACCAGTTGTCAAATCCAACTTCAAATACACCAAGATGGCAGACAAATCAAAGGTTCTACTTGAAGGCAAAACAACTTCCTTCAGAATTGACCTCCAAGGCATACAAACGTCCATCAAAAGACTTGTCATGAACAACATAAATTACAACATTGTAGCAGGCATGAACTGGTTCACCCAAGTGAACCCCAGCATATGTTGGAAAATAAAAACCATGACCATCAAACACAACTGAGTCAATTTTAATATCCTCAAAGAACCCAACAACCTCATTCCAAGAGACACAGTATTTTTCCAGGTCATAAAACAAGACAACTAAGAACGTCTAACCAAAGACAGTACCCTCCACATAATGAGATACACCAAATTCAATAATATACAAACAACCAAAATCCAAAGCCCAGAACTTGCAGCACTCCTAAGCAAATACACTCATGTATTTAAGGAAGAACTCACGGAGTTACCACCCAAACAGGAGGTCAAACATGGCATTGACCTATGTAAAGCCATGCCTAAACCTGCACCTCTCTAAAGAATCTCCCCCATGGAGACCCAAACCCTCAAACCCCATATTGAGGACAACCTAGCCAAAGGATTCATTTGCCTGCCTGAATCCCCGTGGGGGGACAGCAGTGTTCTTTGTAAAGAGAAAGGAAGGCACTGTTTTCCTAGTAACTGACTAAAGAGCACTAAATGCAAGCACAGTAAAGAATAAATATCCCCTTCCACTCATAGAGGATCTGTTTGTAAGACTATCTGGAGCCAAATCTTTCTCTAAAATTGACCTCACCTTGGGTTATAACCAAGTTGAAGTAAAAGAAAAAGACATACCAAAAACTGTGTTCTGTACGCAATTTGGATCCTTTGAATGTAGGGTAATGAACTTTGGGATGGCCAATGCCCCCACAACTTTTGTCACCATGATAAACCAAGCGCTGAATGGCCTCTCAAATACATTATGCTACCTTAACAATATCATAATATTCTCAAAAACAAAAGAGGAACACCTCACACATGTCCGCAAGACACTCAATCAACTTGCAAAGCACAAACTCTATGCAAAGCCTAGCAAGTGTCAATTTATGGAAAAGGAACTCTTGTTCTTGGGCCACATTGTCTCTGAAAGTGGCATCAAAGCAGATTCAGACAAAATAAAAGCCATAAATAACATGCAACACCCCAACTCTGTTAAACAAGTTAGATGCTTTCTTGGAATGGTAGCTTACCTAAGGAAATATATCAAAGACTGCAGAAAGCTCACCACACCAATCAATGACTTCACAAAGGGCAATACCAAAAAGAAATTCATCTGGACACAAGAATGTGACAAGAATTTCCAACTATTAAAACAAGCTTTGATTGACGCACCAATCTTGCAATACCCTAATAACAACAGGTGCTACAAGCTTGAGTCAGATGCCAGTGACACCGCCATTGGCGCAGTCCTACACATCTGCCAGCCAGGGCAGCAAGACTTCCTGCCAGTATGTTAAAAAATTAGAAAACTAACCAAAACTGAGCAGAGGTACTCAAATACACAATAAGGAATTGCTAGCAATATATCACACATGCAAGAAATGAATATGTTATCTAGAAGGACATTTAAACATCTGAGTACTAACTTACCATAAATTCTTAATCTATTTCAAAACTCAGAATGCACTTGCACGGCGCCAAGCCAAATGGATGTCCTTGCTGGAGCAGCTCAATTAGGACATCCAATACAAAAAGGGGGCAGAGCTGGTCACAGCTGATGCTCTCTCTAGGCTATGCCAGCCAAGAGAGGATCACCCTGACCACCTGGACCCTGACTGGCCCAGCCTATACAGCACTGAGTACAAGACAAAAGGAAAGGATCCCTCCACACATCAACTAACATACAATACATTAGTAAAAAATGAAAAATATTTCCACATATTAAATGGCACAGTATACCAAATCATCAAAGATAAACACATTTTTTATACACCCCACTTGCACAAAGAGTTGACACTATACTAAGACATCACCGCCTAATAGGACACACAAAGACTAACAACCTATACCTCACATTAAAAGAGATAGTATGGTGGCCCAACATCAAACAGGATATAGTTGATGTTCTGAAAAAGTGCTCAGTGTGCAAGAAATATGCCAGCACAAAGGCACCACAGCCAACAGTTAACCCAGTACCTGACCCTGAACCATTCAAGGTTTGGGGACTGGACATAGTAAGTCCCTTCCCAGAAACTAAAAAAAATCAATGTTTCTTAATTGTAGCCATTGACTTTGCTACACACTGGTCCATCTTCTGGGCAACAAAAAACCATGAAGCAGAAACAATAAATCAATTCATTAACCAAGAAATCATAGCTGACTACAGCACTCCAGACTACATCATAACTGATGAAGCAACAGAGTTATCAGGTCACATAGTAAACACCTTTTTAAAATCCAAAAACATCAATTATTCTACATCCTTGCCCTACAGGCCACAGGCCAATGGCAGAGTTGAATGCCTAAATGGCAGTCTTATCAGGACCCTAGAGAAAATAATGGATGGAAAAGCCAAAGACACATGGCCACAATATGTGAAACATGCATTACTAGTATCCAAGTCCGCACCAACCAAGGGACAGACTATTCACTGTTTGAGCTAACCTACGGGTACAAACCAGAAGTAATCACCCGCAACAAACAGCCCTACATAAAGATCCCCCCGGGGAAACCTCCCACTGTAGAGCAAGCACCAAACCTACAACACATCTGCCTTAAAGCTAAAATAGCTGAAATGAAGAGGCTCAAGACAAAAAAGGTAACCTCCACAGAGAAACTACTCCCCATTAACTCCCCAGTCTGGGTCCTGGCTGGAAACAGAAAGAAGCTAGACTCAGTACACAGAGAACCAGGAAGAATCATCAAGTACAGATCAGATCACAACACCTACCTGGTTAAGTTCCAAGGTGCCAAAGACCCTGTCATCAAGAAATACCACAGAACTTGCCTCCACCTTAGCAAAGGAGAACACTCAACCCAACTGGTACCAACTAGCAAACAACTCTAGGAATATCAGGCAGCAGCCATCAAGACAAAGCCCCCTCCTGATGTACCAGAGTAACCCCTTAAGGGGGGTGTCAAGGATCTGGATGTACAAGTATTCTGGCTACTGCCAACTCACTTAACATACAGTCATTGCCCGATTTGGTGCCCTCCCAATATACAGTTTGATATACCAGAAATGGCAAACAAGCAATATCACCTGCCTGTCCAAGTATCCAGTGACTCAAATCCATCCTGCACATGACTAACCCTAAGGTTCAATCCAACTAATACCCCTGCCACAGCTAAATCTATATAAGCCTAAAGTATCATTCAATAAATATACTTCTCTTCTCTCCCATTTCCATATTTGAAGCTTCCCCAAAAGGCGCTCCTCATCAGCATATTTAAAACCTCACTGCTTTTTATTTAACTTTTGATTCTGTCATTAATTTAAGCAAGAGTTATATGTAAAAACATAGTGTTTTTGAATTTTTAGTCAATTATGGGAAATTTGACAGTTAGAATTCAGCTTTTTATCACTTGATAGTAATTTTTTTTGTTTTTTTGAGCAGGTTGGCAGTACCAAACTTGACAATTCATATCATTTTGGTGTTTACCCCCTAATAAAGCAATTTTTAAATAGAAATTTTTTTTTCTGCTATGCTTCATTATCCCCCATAATACTTATAATTTGTTTTTTATGTTTTTTCTACCTTTAACTATGTTTAACTATGGTTTTTTTTATAAAATGTTATGCAAAACATAAAATCTTTATGGTTCTACTAAATAAACCTAAACTTTATTTTTATAACATCTATTTGTCTACTTATTCATTTATTGTTGCTTTATTTTACTTTTTTGTCTAAACAATGGGGTTAACCCCCAGTAAGGTTCTGTCTAAACAGTTCTGTGACCTGCAACAAAACTTCCTCATGACTTTTAGCCAAATGCAGAAGCCAAATCAAATCATCAAATACAGCAACAAGACCCAGTGAAAATCCCAGCACAATGGATAACTCAATTTGGTGCCTCACTCATTACAAGGATTACACCACCTTCTCTGCAATCCAACTGAGTGATCATCACAATCATGTTCCTACTATAATGTCTCACTCAAACTATATATTCCATATCTCCCAATAAGGATAATTATCTAGTTTCTAATCATTTCCCCCTGTAACTCTTCTAAAACAGCAACAGCGCTCATGTCAACACTATAGTAAAGTGATGACCCAGTTTTTCATAATGTCATCTCCTGAATGTCAACACTTTTTTAGTTAACAAAACACTTTACCCTGAACATTTTTTTAAAAAATATTGTGAAATACATTATTATACTAAAATGACCCTAGAGAGTCCAAAAATGCAATAAAAAATACTGTAAGTAATAAGAATAAGTAGATATAAGCAAGTATTTTTCAATTTACTATGTAAATTACACTCTTTATTATAAAATATTTTTTATTTCCATAAAACTTAAAATTCTAATGAACTAAAAATTAAAGATATTTAATATATCATAGTAAATACAACATATAAGAAAATTCTATATTTAATTATTATACTTTATATAAGCAAAACAGAAAAAACTTCATACCTTAAAGATTAATTAACAAAATATAATATATATTATAAAAATACATTGAAACTGTATCTGAGACTTACCATTTATACCTAAAAATATTAGTACTATCCAAAAAATAAATAAATATAAAAATTAAAAGTAAAAAGGATCCAGGCAACACAAAGTTTACTGGGCTAATTGAATCCACCAGCAAGAGCAGTGGAAATGTCCTCAAGGTACTTCTTAATCTCCACCACCTTATACTTTTTCTTTACCACCTTCTAAACGTCCTCCTGGTAGTTCTGCTTCTTAATATTTATCTTCTTGGGGCCACCCAGTTGGCCAGGTCACAAAACTTGGAATCAGTCTGGGCCTGCTCTTCCTGCAGCTTCTGGAAGAGCTTGTTGTACTTGGGGTTGGACCCAAACTTCACCTTCAGGTGCTTGTACCACACTTCCAGGATGGACGTGGTCTTCATCTCCTCCTTGAGGCAGGCGCTCTGGCAGTTCCATGGCGCTGTGGCCCCGCTCTTTCCTCTCCGGGCAGTCACCTTCTTGCCTACCCATTGTTGCTTGAAGTAATCAAGGTAGCCTTTGAAGATGGTGGAGTGCTTCTTGATATAAGCATCCTCTAGAAGGGCCTCAAAGCCAATATCAGTATGCTCTGGCCGCACAAAAGCCAAGGCAGCAAACTGGGTTAAGGAAAAGCGGTACTTTCCTTTTTTCATTGTTTAAATACTTCTCAAAGAGCTCCTTCTTGCTCTTAAAATGCTTGATGAGGGCCTGCCTAAAATGAAAGAAGAAGCCCTGTACTTTTCCATTGAAGGTGGCCTTGAAGGCTCAGAACTGAGAAAGCTCAAAGTCCATGATGATTGCCTTTGGCCCAAGTGAGTGCACATAAGCTAGCTGCTCAGCAGCTAGGGCAGACTCATCCTTCTCAGAAGAGGAGGGATTGACTCTTGTGGTATGGATAGGAGGGGGAGCTTGTTGATGGGAAGGGAGCTCAAAGCATCCTGGATGATTTTGAAGGCTCTGGTGTAGACTTCATTCTTAGCACCAGGCAGGAGGAAGAACACAAAGGGGATGACCTGGTCATTGAACTGCCCATGCAGGACCCAAAGCTGCTTAAAGATAGTTGGACAGGTTGCAAATGTGCCATCACACAGCCAGGTGGTATCAGTATTGAGCTGCTCCAGGTTTTAGGGTGTGGCGTAGGCTATGATCCTATCCTTCACTTCCTGCCCATTGTCATGGAGCAGGAACATCTCACCATCCTCAGTTTTTTTGAGGGCATCTGTGAGGACCAGGTCTTTAATTTTAGTGGCGCTCTTGGCCAGGGAATTAGAGGCTTGACACCTATCATTCACAAACTTGACCAACTGGGTATGAGTTGGCACCCTCTTCAAGTTGGTTGGGGATAGGTACTTGCAAGCAAGCACAGTCACTGGGTGGCAGAAAGATCTTTAGAGGTGGGCATCACCTGGACGAGATATCACTTGAGGAGGCGGGCTATGGTGGTATTTGGCATCACACAAGTGTGTTCACCCTTGATGGTCTGTACCAAGTCTCAGCGCTCAGTATTGAGCTGCACTGGGCAGGAGCGGTCCTTGCAGGTATAGTGCCAGCTCTTAAAGCCCCAGTTGGTGTTATTGCAGCTGAAAATGTACCTGTTGGCTACCATGGCCAGCCCACACTTAATACTCATGATAGGGAAGTATTTGGACAAGGAGGAAGGAACCTTGAATTTGCCATCAACATTGCAGATATTATGGGCCAACAGAGGGTCCCAGGGGCCAGCAGGAGCATGGTAGAAGCCAGGGAAGTAATCAGGGTGGGGCTTGGGGTCATCTCCTGATGAAATGAAAGGAGAGGAGTTTGGTGGGGGGAGCAGAAGAGGGCTTGTCTTGGTGCTCTTCATGTGTGGGAAACTTCTCCTTGGGAGGGGACTTCTTGGCCTAGCACCGCTTCTTGGTAGGCTCCTCATCTGAAGAAGAGTTATAGAAAACATGGTCAGTAAGTAAACCATCAGTTTCCTCTTCCCCAGTGGAGTGAGCAGGGCTCTTCTTGGGAGAGGTCTTTGGGGAGGGCTTAGGGGTAGCCTTTTTGGATGAGGAAGGTTTTTTTTTGAAGTCTTGGGGGCCTTGGAGGGACGCTTGGTACCCTTTTGTTGCTTTGAGGTGTTCTTGTCCTAAAATAATAAGCTACAAATTCTAAGGTAATGCTTTTGTTGAAACAGCAGGCTTGACCTGCCAGCAAGGTTCTAAGTAAGCAGGTTTGTGACCTGCAACCCAATTATCCAGTCACTTGAAGCCAGACTAGGAAGTCAACTCAAATTTCCAAATCCAGCAACATGAACAACTGATGATCCCTTACAATGGATACCTTGTTTTGGCGTTTGACTCATTACCAGGATCAAACCACCTCCTTCACCATCCAACCGTGTGAATAACAAAATCATGTTCCTGTTATTCATGACTTACATTAACTATATAATCATTATGTCTCAATAAAGAATATTAGCTAGTTTCTAAATATTTTCCCCTTGTAACTCTGCTAAAACAGCACAGTTACAACTCTTTGTATTTTAAAAACAAAACAAAATAACTTAAAAAACATAATATATAAAAAGTAAATCTTATATGGTTTTTATTGGCATTTAAAACTTAAAAAATACTTCTATAGTTTTTATTTTATTATAGTTTTAAATAACAAGTTAAAAGTTAAGAGATTTATGTAAAATTATTATATTTAGATATAAATTTTTTTTTTTAAAAATTAAAAATATGAAAGAGAAAAGTTAAAAATACAACATATCAAAAAATCAGATGTTTTTATTATGTAAAACATAAAGTTTCATATGTGAGAAATGAAAAGCGTCAACATTGTGTGTGACAATTAGTAAAAAAGCTGAATTCTCACTGAAAATTAGAAAATTTTTAGACATTATTATTGACAATATTATCACTGTTGACATTTTTTTGAAAATTTACTATGGAAAAACATAGTACACTTAATTAAATTTAAGCAGGCTAGCATATGTTACCCGTTTTCTGTGCTTTTTTGTTCATGTAATAAAATAAAAATATAAAAATAAGTTAAAAAATTATCAAAGTTATTGAATTCTTTACTAAAAATGGTGTTTTGGGGGTAGGAATATGATATTTTACCATTACACTTATATGAAGTTATTAAGCAGTTGTATTCAGATATGAAAAAGGTAAAGTGTCAACAATGTCACTTACAACATTCTTTATATGAGGTGGCATATTAATTTTAAGCTTAATTGTGCCACTCTAATTTGATTAAATCCACTCTGGCAGATGATCACAAGCAAATAGACATCATTTCTAGAGTCAACATTTATTATTAATAATAAATTATATAGCAACATACATAGTAACTCACACTTAAATTATTAGATTGCTGTTAGCCACCAATCCATTTAATATATTAAAGCCATAATAAGTGCCACAGATATATTTATAAGATGAACATTTCAACAATCAGCTATATGTGCAATGCTTTTTTCTATATATTAATGTAATAAAAAATATTTTTTAAATTATACTTAATTTTTTTTTATTGTAGATGCTTCAGTTTTAGTATTAAAAATAAGTTTAGTTTAAAAAGTGTTGACATTGACACTTTTACGTTATGAAAACAAATAAAAAATAAACTAATTTTTATTAGTAAACATAAAGGAAAAATCTGGTTAAATTGAGTTTTTATTAAGGTTAATATTAAATTGGTAGGGCATGTCATTTTGAAAATGGCATCTCAAAAAATGCTATCTCAATTTTTAGCTATCTCAATTTTATAGTAAAAACACAATTTAAATTTACAGCATCACAACTAAGAAAAACAGGCTTTCAAAATTTAGATTTTTTCAACCCCAAAATAAACCAAAAAATAAGAATTTAAAAAAAATTTATAGACTTAAAAAAACTCATAATTTTAAATCTGCAATAAAAAATGGTGTAAATTAATAGCAATAAGGCTGTGTAAAACCCAGAAGTCAAAATATACACAAAAACAACTATTTTCATCTATTATAACCATGAACCATACTTTAAAATAAGCATACAATTGTACCAAATACTAAATAAAATTAAAAGAATAATGAAATAAAAGGTAAGAAAATCAAAAAGATAAAGTATTGTTTATTAGAAAAGAGCTCAAACATTGGTAGAAAGAGCAACTGAAATAGCTTGGAGATGCTCAAGCTTTCTATCTGTGGTGCTCAAGGGTTCTAAGGGTAAGACTGGAGTAGCTGAGCATCAACTAGGGGAACACAGAAGGACTATTATCTCCTTAGACAACAGAACTTCTTTATTTGAGCTCTGCAAGTAATCTAAAGAATGTTAAGTTGGTTGCTATGCTCTATTAAATGATGTCTTTATTGGGGCTATCTGAGGGCCTTATATAGTTGGAAGTGGGGGAGGAAAAAGAAAGGGTGAGTCATCCTGAGTGAAGTATAGACTGGGCTGGAACTAAGCTATTATTGAAGGGCTGAAATTTTTTGGAGAATATTCAGAGAGAAAGGGCTTATATTGGGTGGGATGTGAACATCTAAACATGTGATCTCTGGGTCAGGTGGTTGCAGAAAAAGTAGGGCCAATTTTTGGGAACTAGGCCTAGAACAGGGTTTCAGAATGTTCATCTGGGGGGTCATACTTGTTGGTAAGGGGCAAAAGGTCTCTATACCAAATTAAAAATTGAAGAAATTGATGAGCTACTAATTGCCTCAATGAAAGTCACCACAATGAGTCACTCTCCAATGCATCTGCGGCTAGCCACAGGTGCATAGATTGATGACTCATCAGAGAAGCCTATACATATGGTAATTAGTGACCACAATGGGTTACTCTCTGACGCATCTGCAGTTAGCCACAGGAACGTTGATTAGTGTGTCAAGGATCTGGATGTACAAGTATTCTGGCTACCTCCAACTCACTTAACATCCAGCCATTGCCCAATTTAGTCCCCTTCCAATATACTGTTTGACATACTGAGAATGGTAACCAAGCAACATTACCTGACCGTCCAAGTATCCAGTGGCTCAAATCCATATAGCACATGACCAACCCCAAGGTTTGATTCAACTAAATCCCCACCACAGTCAAGTCTATATAAGTCTAAAATATTACTCAATAAAAGATACTTCTCTTCTTTCTCAATTCCATATTTGAAGCTTCCCCAAAAGGCGCTCCTCATCACTGATAGCAACTACGGTTTTTTGACTACACCCATGAAAGAGAAAATGACTGACCAAAACCTGCCCACCTTTGCTCACATACTCAACCAGGCCACATCCCAGGAGACCTGGAAGACGTAATTCTGCGCCCACAACATTGAAAAAGATATACCTAGTGGATGCACCATATTTGAAGGTCCGGTCATGCCCAAAGCATGCACCAAGATAATTAAATAAAGTCACTCTCTCCAACCACAAACAAACACACAACTGCCTATCAAAGGTGAAGTTACCAACACCAAGTACATTGGTATTGACAAGTTCTTTGGTAAAAACAAAGAAAACATCATCAACTGGCTAGACCACTCAGCCGCTAAACTTCACAGCAGCCACATCCCCCACAAAAAATGGGTCCAGGAAGCCAGCAAACGCCTGTACAAGGCTGCAGCTAATGGCAACCACCAGAATTAAGTCATTCTGCAAGTCAACTTACTGAATGTTGACAATTTGTTGACATTCAGTAAGTCAACATTATTTTAGTATTTATCTGCCGGAATTGGGCATTTCCAAAACTAAGCTAATTTTTTATAGTAAATTAAGTCAGAATTGTAAAATTAAAAAGAAACAGGCATAATGTTGACACCATTTAAACAAAGGCTTATTTTTAAGCCAAAAGACCAATATAATTTACTATGAAAATGTAAGTTTCTTTGTTTTTTTACATTAAGGTCAGCTACAGTAAGTAATATCTGGATGTCAGCCCCAAATAAAAATCCATAAATTTCTTAATAAAATACACAATATTCTAAAAATAACTACTTTTTATTTTATACTACTGTTTTTATTAAATATATATTAAGATAAGCATTGAACAAAGACATATGCCAACTTCCATAGTGTTCTTTGTATTATTTAGATATTTACTTTTATTTTAAACTCACTGGATAAACTATAGCTTATTTCTGGAAGTCCCCTTAAGCCAAAACACATATGTTAAAACTAGAATTTATATATGTAATCATAATGTCAACTTTGTGTCAAATCAATGTGTTGCCTAAATTGCAACAAAGGGGTTTGGCTAAGCAAACAAAGTGACATAATTTAAGCAAGATTTAATAGGAGAGTTACTATAAAAGAACACTGACTACCTGAATGTTGACACCTTCACTGGTTTATTAGTAAAACACTGCCACTTAACAAAAAGCACAAATACAATGGTATGATAATTCAGGCCAAAGTACCCAGGGCTGTACTTTAGACTTCCCTCTACAATCCCTATTATTTAGTTTTCATAAGTTACATATGCAAATCTTTAAATTTTTTAACTTTAAAAATAATCAATTTTGGCCTTAAAAAACCAACTCTGGAAAATATTAACTAAGCTTTATAAGTGATTTACATAGTGTTTTTCTAGTTTAATGCTGACTGTCAGTATGTCAACAGTCAAAATTAAAGCGTTTTTTATGCTGACAAACTAAATTCAATATTTTTGACTATTGTGACTACCCAAATGTCAACTTTTTATTTAAACACAGTTTTTTTTCTATTCTTTACTAATAAACTAGCTCTAAAATTACTTTCCATACTTCTATAAACTATAAAATTAAAAAATAAAAAATAAAAACAGTGATTATTATTTAATTTTAATCATGTTTTAACTGATTATTCTTACTTTATGAACTATACTCTAATTATTGTAGGACAAATCTTCCAAGAAGCCACAAAAGAACCCCAAGTTAACCAAGAAAGTGCCCAAAGCCTCTGGAAAGTCCCAAAGTCCCTACCTTAACAAAAAACCAGCCAAAGAGCCCTCAAAGAAACAGAAGACAAAGAAGAAGACCCCAGACCCTGAAAGCAAAGAGCCCTCCCCTGACCCCTCCTCTTCTCCAAGCTGGTATCAATCAGAAGGAGATGAGGTTCCACTAAACAAGAAAGGAAGAAAGAAGATACCCAAGAGTCCAGAACCCCAGTCAAGCCCAGATGAATCAAGCTAAAAGGAATCAAGCCCCAAGGAATCAAGCTCATCCCAGTCCAAGAAGCACAAGAATCCATGTGTCAGATCCAGGCCTAACCAGTC